>OZ018325.1:154460646-154493146 GCA_963969495.1 Ceratothoa steindachneri
CCGCGGGATGGCCGGGCTGGGGGATGCGCGGTTTACACCCGGCATGATGTCTCCGTTCTTCCTTTCTCTTTAGATACCTCCTTTCAGGCAGTGGCTGTGCAGCTGCACCTGGATAGGAGGTATACTATCATTTCTGCGTACATTCCACCGTCAGCTGACTTCGACGCGGGGGACTTCCGCCGCGTCGTGGCACGGTTGCCGAGGCCCTATCTCTTGCTTGGAGATCTGAACGGCAGGCATCCTCTCTGGGGAGATTACTCCATTAATCCCAGGGGACAAGTCCTTGCCGATCTGATCGAAGAGCTTGAGATGGGTGTCCTAAACGTGGATGAGTTTACGCATCACTGTCCGAGAACCGCTTCATTTTCTTGCCTTGACCTATCTTTGTGCTCTTCGGATGCAAAGCCTGATTTTGATTGGGGGGGTGGTCGATGACCTCCATGGTAGTGATCACCTTCCCATTCAAATATAATTTTGAGGGCAGCTGCCTTTTGAGACCCCACCTCGGTGGTGCTTAGCGCGGGTGCGGTGGCCCGCATCTCAGGAAATGACTGAATTCTCTCTCTCAGTCGAGAAGTTTAGGTCGGTAGATGAGGCTGTTGAGTTATTCTCCGGGAACCTCATCGCCGTGGGCCTGGCTACTATTTCTAGGACGTCTGGCCCTTTTGCACGCTGACCACTCCCATGGTGGTCGGCCAAGTGTGATACGGCCCACAAACAAAAGCGTTATGCCTACATGCGCTATAAGCGCCGCCCGAACGATTTCACTGTCACTAAATTTCATCGAGCTAGGGCTAGGTTCCGGTATATTTCGAAACACGCCCGCCGCTCTTCTTGGCGGGCATACGTGTCTTCACTTAATGGGAAGATCCCTTTAGCATAGGTGTGGAAGCGAGTCAAAAGGATTTGGGGCAAATTCTCGCAGGACCCCCCTCCCGTTCTCCAGGAGAATAGGACCGCAATCTCGGACCCCGCGTCCGCGGCGGAATCCTTTGCGGCCGCTTTTTCCGCATTCTCTAGCCGTGATGCTGCTTCGCCAGCATTCAATGCACGGCGTGATGTCGCCGAAGGCCGCCGGCTGGACTTTATCTCCAGAGGCGGAGAACCCTTCAACGAGAGGTTTACTGTGAGTGAGTTACACTCCCCTCTTGCTTCGTGCGTGGACACCGCCCATGGTCCGGACGATGTCCCGAACGCCATGCTTTGATACCTGGGTGAGCGAGGCATGGCCTTTCTCTTAGATTTGTTCAAAGAATCTGGGTGGATTGTCTTCTCCCAGATTCCTGGCGAATTGCTACTGTGCTCGCCTTTCGCAAACTGGGAAAAGATCATTGTACTCCGACCGGTTTCCGCCCAATCTCTCTAAGCTCTTGCGTGTGCAAGTTGATGGAGAAATTGGTAAAAGTTAGACTAGCTTTTTTCTGGACAGTGGAGGCCATCTGTCTTCTGCAAAGTGCGGCTTCCGCAAGTTCCACTCCACGTCGGATGCTCTGCTCCGACTGGAAAATGCCGTCTGCGAGGCTTTCCTTCGTAGCAGCACTACGCCACGGTGTTTTTCGATCTGGAGAAGGCCTATGATACCGCATGGCGATACGGTATCATGGAGACTCTCCACACGATGGGTCGAGGGGACGCCTCCCAATGTTTATATCTGAATTTTTGCGAGATCGTCAATTGCGCGTACGGGTGGGGGGAGCTCTCTTCGGCCCAAAGGAGCAGGAAGAGGGTGTCCCCCAGGAAAGTGTCCTCAGTGTCACACTCTTTGCCCTGAGCATCAACGGCATCACCTCGGTGCTGCCAGAAGATTTTCTCGCTACGCTCTTCGTGGACGACCTTTCAATCTCTTTTAGCGCGGCCCAGATGCCAACTCTAAAGCGTCGACTCCAACAGGCATTTATCCGCGTCTCTCGCTATGCGGAAGCGCACAGGTTTCGGTTTTCTTTGGCCAAGACTATGGTGGTGCACTTCTGCCGCCATCCACGGCTCCATTCTGACCAAGATTTGTTTCCTTAATGGGGTGCGCCTGGATGTGGTTGAGTCGCACAGTTTCCTTGGTCTTGTATTCGCCTGACGCCTCACCTGGGAGGCTCATATTTGCAGCCTTAGGGTCTCTTGTACCCGCGCCATGGATATTCTCCGTTTCGTGACCTTCAGCGCTTGGGGCGCTGATAGGGCTAATGCCTTACCAATTATCGATCCTTTGTTCATTCGAAGCTCGACTACGGATGCGAATTTTATGCATCCGCAGCCGAGCGTTTATTGTGGAAGGTGGATTCAATCCACCATACCGGCCTTCGCCTTGCGACCAGTGCCTTCCGCACCTCCTCCGTTGAGAGCCTGTTGGTCGATGCTGGGGAGATTCCACTCGCTCTGCGCCGTGTGCAGTGCATCACTCGCCTTTAAGTGCGAGCCCGGTGCCTCCCTCAGTCGACAACAACTCTCGCTACATCCGCAGCTGATCTCGATGGTGCCTATGCCACCGAGAGACGCCAGTCTTACCCTAAGCCCTTTGGGTTTAGGGCCAGGAAACTTCTTCGAGAGCTAGATATAGCTCTCGGGCCGGTGGCGCCCCTGGTTCTGCCCAGGACGCCACCCTGGAGGGTACCACATTTGGCTATTTGTCACCACGCCTCTGATCCCAAAGCTTGTACAGCGCCGGAAGTATTGCGTTTGACCTTTTTGGAGCACCCCTCGTGTCACGCTGGAACCGTGCCAATGTATATGGATGGCTCCAAGTCCCCAGAGAGGTCGGCTTCCACGCCGTATCCCCTCTGTTTGAAGTCAGCGGGGCTCTGCCAGGCGCTGCCTCTGTCTTCACGGCTGAGCTAGTGACAATGCACCACTTGGAACGGGAGATTACGCGACGTGCCAGGTTCGAAGACCGGATTGTGATCTATAGCAACTCACAAAGCGCCCTGAGTGCTCTCGGGGCATTGGAATCTCCGCATCCCCTGGTTCGCGATATCCGTGACGCCACAGTTTTGGCGAGCCGGGCGGATGTTGAGATTATCTTCTGCTGGGTTCCTGGACATGTAGGAATTGCAGGGAATGAGTGCGCCGATGAGGGCGCCAAAGAGTCCGCGAAGGCTCTGCGACCGGACCAGCGTTTCGCTCTTCCTCACACCGATTACATGGCAGGAATACGGGCAGCTCTTCGGACTGCTTGGCAAAGAAGATGGGAGACGGTCGAAGGGAACTTAAAGTTGCGTGCCATTGAGCCGCGACTGTTCCCATGGACCTATCTCCCAATGCTGCGACGGCTTTAGGTCGCTTTCTGTCGTCTCCGAATCGGACACACTCGTGTGACGCATCGCTATTTGATGGAGCGCTCGCCTCCATTTTTGTCGAATGTCCCAGTCTGGGTGATCTTCGCGCATGATACCTGTCCCGGTACCGGGATGGGCGGGGCTGTTACTGCCTGTCCTTTGTACTCGGGACGAGTGCGTGCACATTACCTGGTGGAATTGTTGACTTTTGGGGGGAGGCCGGCCTTCTCCCTATTATTTAAGCAGGTTTTTGAGGGGGTGCTATGCTTTCGTTTTTTTCTCTTATAGGTCGCACTCTCCTTGCTGGGGGGCCCTCCCACCGACGCAGGAGATTGCTTACTGCTCGCTTCCTTTTCGCATTTTTTTTTTTAAGGGGGGGGGTGTTTTTTTAAATTTTATTTTAAAGTAGCCTAATACTAGGCCAGTTTTTTAATACGGCGACTAATGCCCAAGTAGACAGTCGCTTGATGAGCTCTTTAAAAAAAATAAATGGGCCTTAGTTCTGGGGAAATTGGTAAATGTTAGATTTGCCTTTTTCATGGACAGCGGAGGCCATCTATCTTCTGCACAGTGCTGCTTCCGCAAGTTCTACTCCACGTTGGATGCTCTGTTCCGACTGGAAAATGCCGTCTGCGAGGCTTTCCTTCGTAGCAGCACTACGCCACGGTGTTTTTCGATCTGGAGAAGGCCTATGATACCGCATTGTGATATGGTATCATGGAGACTCTCCACAGGATGGGGGCGAGGGGACGCCTCCCAATGTTTATATCTGAATTTTTGCGAGATCGTCGATTCCGCGTACGGATGGGTGGAGCCCTCTCCGGCCTAAAGGAGCAGGAAGAAGGTGTCCCGCAGGGAAGTGTCCTCAGTGTCACACTCTTTGCCCTGAGCATCAACGGCATCACCTCGGTGCTGCCAAAAGATGTTCTCGCTACGCTCTACGTGGACGACCTTTCGATCTCTTTTGGCGCTGCCCAGATGCCAACTCTGGAGCGTGGACTCCAACAGGCATTGAACCGCATCTCTCGCTATGCCGAAGCGCACAGGTTTCGGTTTTCCTTAGCCAAGCCTAAGTTAGTGCACTTCTGCCGCTATCCACGGCTCCATCTAGACCCAGACTTGTTTCTTAATTGGGTACGCCTGGAAGTGGTTGAATCGCACCGTTTCCTTGGTCTTGTATTTGACCGACTTCTCACCTGGTAAGCTCATATTGGCAGCCTTAGGGTCTCTTGTACTAGCACCATGGATATTCTCTGTTCCGTGAGGTTCAGCGCTTGGGGTGCTGATAGGGCTACTGCCTTACTTTTATATCGATTCTTTGTTCGTTCGAAGCTCGACTACGGATGCGAGTTTTATGCATCCGCAGCTAAGTGTTTATTGCGAAAGGTGGACTTGATCCACCACACCGGCCTTCGCCTTACGACCGGTGCCTTCCGCACTTTCCCCATTGAGAGCCTGTTGGTCGAT
Source organism: Ceratothoa steindachneri (assembly GCA_963969495.1). Taxonomy (NCBI): domain Eukaryota; kingdom Metazoa; phylum Arthropoda; class Malacostraca; order Isopoda; family Cymothoidae; genus Ceratothoa; species Ceratothoa steindachneri. The sequence continues at coordinate 154,465,380 of OZ018325.1, forward strand.
GCTGTAGTGATGCCCCTCGCTCTACGCCGCCTGCAGTGCATTACTCGCCTGTACGCGCGAGCCCGTCACCTCCCTAAGTCGCAAACGCTCTCACTGCATCCGCAGCTGATTTCGACGGTGCCTATGACGCTGAGCAACGCCAGTCATACCCTAAGCCCTTTGGCTTTAGGGCCATGAAACTCCTTCTAGAGCTAGGTATAGCTCTCTGGCCGGTGGCACCCCTGGTTCTGCCCAGGACGCCACCCTGGAGTGTACCACATTTCGCTATTTTTCGCCACGCCTCTACTCATAAAGCTTGTACAGAGCTTGGACTATTGCGTTCGACCTTTTTGGAGCACACCTCGTGTCACGCTGGAACCGTGCCAGTGTATACGGATGGCTCCAAGTCTCAAGAGGAGGTTGGCTTCCACGCCGTATTCCCTTTGTTTGAAGTCAGCGGGGCTCTGCCAGGCGCTGCCTCTGTCTCCCCGGCCGAGCTGGTGGCAATTCACCACTCGGTACAGAAGATTACGCAACGTGCCCGGTTCGGAGACCAGATTGTTATCTATAGCGACTCACAAAGCGCCCTGAGAGCTCTTCGGGCATTGGAATTTTTTGCAGCCCTTGGTTCGCGATATCCGTGACGCCGCGGTTTTGGCGAGCCGGGCAGATGTCGAGATTATCTTCTGCTGGGTTCCTAGACATGTAGGAATTGCGGGGAATGAGCGCGCCGATGAGGGCGCCAAAGAGTCCGTGAGGACTCTGCGACCGGACCAGCGTTTCGCTTTTCCTCACACCTACTACATGGCAGGAATACGAGCAGCTCTTTGGACTGCTTGGCAAAGAAGATAGGAGACGGTCGAAGGGAACTTAAAGTTGCGTGCCTTTGCTCCGCGACTGTTCCCATGGACCTATCCCCCAATGCCGCAACGGCTTTAGGTCGCTTTCTGTCGTTTCCGAATCGGACACACTCGTGGGACGCATCGCTATTTGATGGGGTGTTTGCCTGCACCCTATTGCGACGACTGGGTCGTCCCCAAGACATTCTTGTCGAATGCTCTAGTCTGGGTGATCTCCGCGCACGTTACCTGTCCCGGTACTGGGATAGGTGGGGTCGCTACGGCCTGTCCTTTGTACTCGGGACGAGTGCGTGTACATTGACTGGTGGACTTGTTGACTTTTGGGGGGGAGGCCGGCTTTCTCCCTTTTATTTAACTAGGTTTTGTTGTTGTTGTTGTTTTTTTTATTGTTATTGTTCTCTTTCTAGGTCACACGCTCCTACCCTGGGTGGAAGGGACCCCCTTCCCCGACGCCAGAGCTTTCTTCCTAATTATTATCTCTTTTTATTGTTGTTTTTCTTTTCAAATGTTATTTTAAAGTAGCCTTGAACTAGGCCGTTTGTTTGCGGCGACTTATGCTAAAGTGGGCAGTCGCCAGATAGCCCCTTAAAAAAAAAATCCCTTTTCTCATCATACGCTCGACCTCTACTGCTCCTTGCTCACCTAGCTATAAAGTGTAATCTACGAGTTCCCTCGCATAAACCACTTTCACGAAATTTATTTTAGAATCCGGTCTCGCACTCACTGGTTAGCCATTAAGTGTTCTAATGGCCCTAATAATGACAACCTCGGAAGGATCCACCACATTCGCCAGAAGGCCCCTGTCTTAGAAACGGCTCACCTTAGGCTCTAAACTAGTCAACCTGCTGTGAGCAGTAGAGCCAATAACTAAAAAGCGCTCAAGGCACAGCGCTAAAAAAACTCACCAGGTAATCTCTAAATGGGTGGCCCCGACTTAATCGAGGCTCCACTCTGCACCCTTGCGATTTCTCTCTTTGTCTGGGCCTTCCCGCCCGAGGGCGGCTCGGGGCCGGACGTGCCAGTCTTGGCCTGGTCGCTTGCCGACACGGCAGCAGACATTCGTTCACGGAGCCCCGGCAGAGGGAGATGAATTCCTTGGCCTATTTGATTTCTTCCGCTATCTTTATTTCTTTGGTGAGGGGTGCGGAAAGTGAACCAGTTTCTCCCCTCACCCGGATGAGGCCTAAAGGCCCGACGTACCAATCTCGGCCAGATCTTTCTCCGAGATGATTTTGGCCGTCAAAGGAGAACCAGGTTGGGAAGAGGGCCTTCTTTTCCTTGCAAGTTTTCATGGGTCCGTGCCGCCATAAGAAGGTTTGCACAGAGGCAGGGTCAGGTTCGTTGTCTAGCACTCAGTCAACGTTAGCCCTCTGGAAGATCCTGTCATCTATACTGGGATCACATGTGAGAACATCTCCACCAAGGGAAGGGTCTCAAACTGACCATCATATCTCTCCCAACGTGTCAGGTATTCTGACCGGGGACTGATATGGCCCAGGACGAGTCAGTGGGGGCTGGCATACCGACCTGCATTGGTAAGAAAGGAGGAGTGGGCATGCAGGCTCCCATCAGCTTGACAAACATCGGATCGACGAGGTACGTGGGCAAATTCCAGGGCACGATACCACCTTTTACTCCCCTAACGGGGTTGTGGTGGGTCACCTGACTGCAACAGGAGGGGCAGGGACTAAGTCGCCGCGTCCTCTGCATCGCTGTGTTCTCAGCAGGCCAAGGCAAAGGAGGACCCGTAAAGAGTTGCCCTAAGGCAACTTCGTAAGGTTTAAGGTAAGGAACCAGTGGGTTGCTGCCCAATCCAAGTGGATTCTATATGACAGCTAGGATAAAACGAGGCAAATTATCTAGAAAAAGTGGAGGAGACCACTAGTGATAAAAATTTTTTAAAATGAAGGCTTAAAAGATTCCTCTGTCAATATGAATCGAAGACAGGTGTGTTGAGGGATAGTTAAAAGGGTCGTGAAACGGGACAACCGGAGAATGGCGAAATAGGTGCAATCTAATAAAAGGTGGGCAACCGATTGGTCCCCACCACAAAAACGACAGCAAGGGCTGATTTGAACATCACTCGAAATAAGATGGCCGTGAGTAGGTCTTGTGGGGCCAATGCGAATTCGGCAAAGGGCTACCTCCAACGATCGCTCGAGGGCCAATAGTGAACAGAATTTTTAATTTTGTACAGTTTGGATGATGAACAACAGTCATCTCATTTATTCTGCTACAGTTGGAAAATATACTTTCTTATTGAAGGAAATTAGTCCCTAAAAGGCAGAGCCGTGTTCTCAGGGGACACAGAATGTACTGAGCGGGTCAGCCGATCAGCCCTCTTGTTGCTCAAGACCCCCACTTGCCCAGGGACCCAGCATGAAAATAATTCTATATCAAGACGCATTTTGGATCAGCCAGTTGCAAATTTCTGTGACTAAGGGATGGAATGCATTAAAAGATCTAATTGACTGTAAGAAACTCCTTGAGTCGGAAAAAGATGACAAAATCACTAAAAGGTAAAATTTGGATGAGTCTAAAGGCTAAAAGGATTGCTGAAAGTTCAGCGGTAAAAATGGATGCTGATGGCGGCAAAGATAAAGTTAGGAATTCTCCTCCTGGGTAGATGGCTGCGGCGCCCACGCCACCGTCCGACTTAGAGCTATCCGTGTATAATGGGCAGCATTGTTTGTGCGAGGTCGAATGCTCTAAGAACAGGCTCTTAATGATGCGAGGGTCCATGGAAGACTTCTCCAGGCTCCACATGTTGGTGCATACTGTGGGGAGAGGAGCACGCCAACTAGAAGTCAGTAAGGATGGCAGGGTAATGACCCTTGGAACACCAAGGTTAGAGAGATGATCTCCTATGCGAAGGTTCAAGGGTTGTGGTAAAGATGGCAACTTAACATATGCCGCCGTGGATTCGACAGCATAAAGGCATTTGTAGACCTCTGCTACAGGGACTTGCTCTACTCGGCAGAGGTATAGCATGCAGATTTGAAGTCGGAAAACAGGACAACCAGAGAATGGCGAAATGGGTGCAATCTAATAAAAGGTGGGCAACCGATTGGTCCGCCCTCTCGCAGTAAAGGCTGTTGACAGGATAAGTATGGAAGGCTCCACTAGAAAGGCAAACTCCGGGGTTTCGAAAGGGGTTCAGAATTTTAAGGGCTGAAGGGGAAGCCGATGAGTAAATTTGACAATCATAATCCAATTTGGATTGGACGAGGGCTGTGTATAATGTCCATATTATTTGTCGGTCGCTCCCCAACGAAATGTTTGAGAGGACTTTCAAAATATCTAGAGCCCGCTAACAGCCCGTTCGAAGTCGGCATAGGTGTGGTAACCAGGATAACTTTGGATCGAGAGTTACGCCAAGAAACCGAAACTCGGAGATAAACTCTATATCTTCGCTTTGTAGGAGATATATGGCGGAACAAGAACCCCTCTGTCCCTGTGAAAATACATTGGTTTGGTTTTGTTCGGGAAATAGCGGAATCCCTTAAGTTGTGCTCTTTTGGATACAGCATCGACCGCCAGTTGTAGTCGACGCGCTGTTGATGGAAGGCGAGGTGAGGAACAGTATAGTGCTAAATCACTGACAAACAGAGTTGCCGATACACCCTCTGGGAGAGACGAAATAATATCATTTTTGGCAATTATAAACATAAGACACTTAAAACACTGCCCTGAGGAACTCCCTCCTCTTGGGGTTGCAGGTCAGAGTATGCGTCTCCAACACGTACCTTGAAGGATCGAGATGCTAAAAAACTTTGAATAAGTGACGGTAATAGGCCTCTCATACCCCAGACGTATAGCTGATTCAAGATGCCGTATCTCCATATTGTATCGTAGGCTTTTTTCAATATCGAAAAATATGGCCAGGACTCGGTGCTTGAATGAGAAAGCTTTCCGGACCGATTCCCTCGAAACGTACTAGTAGGTCAAGGTTACTATGACTTTTGCAGAAGCCACATTGAAATGGAGAGAGAAGGTGATTGGTTTCTAGGAACCAGTTTAGGCCCTCCAACATTATTTTTTCCAGCAACTTACTCAAACAGCTGGTGAGAGCTATAGGACGGTAGTGATCTGCGTCCAACCCGTCCCTGCCCGGTTTGACAAAGGCAAGGATGATCCCAATGCGTCATGATAATGGGTATAAACCCTTCACCCATATAAAGTTGTACAAATCAAGTAAAAAGAAAGTAGAGTGTGGATATAGGGGCTGAATCATATCGAAATAGATTTCGTCAAGGCCAGGGGAAATAGATCTGCAAAGGGACAAAGCGCTAAGCAGATCATGGATGCTGAATAGAACGTTATTTGAAAGCTTATATTTTGTTGTGAAGTTAAGAGAATGAGACTATTCGTTCGATTTGTAGGATAGAAAAGCCTTATCGTAACGGCTGACAGTGCTAACGGCGCGGAAGTGGTCAGCAAAAGCATTGCTGACCGCCAGGCTGTCATTCTCCAAGGAACCGTGTAAATTGAGTGTGGGGTATGATGATCAGCAAAACGGCGACATGAATTTCGGCGATCCTGACGAAGGGTTCTTTGGCGAAGCGCACAAGCTCGTTTTTTTTTGTTTTTTTTTATTTAAGGGGCTATCTGGCGACTGCCGACTTAGGCATAAGTCGCCGTAAACAAACAGCCTATTTCTAGGCTACTTTAAAAAATTGAACAGGAAACAACAATAAAAAGAAATAACAATAACAAAGCAATAACAAAAACAATAACAAAAACAACAACAACAATTAAACCTGGTTAAATGAAAGGAAAAAAGCAGGCCTTCCCCCAAAAGTCAACAAGTCCACCAGTCAAAGTGCACGCACTCGTCCCGAGTACAAGGGACAGGCGGTAGCGACCCCGCCCATCCCGGTACCGGGACAGGTGTCGTGCGCGAAGATCACCCAGACTGGGACATTCAACAAGAATGTGCCGAACAGTCTGGGGGACGACGCAGTCGTTGCAATAAAGCGAAGGCGAGCGCTCCATCAAATAGCGATGCGTCACACGAGTGTGCCCGATTCGGAGACGACAGAAAGCAACCTGAAGCCACCGCGGCATTGGGGGATAGGTTCATGGGAACAGCGCGGCGCAATTGCACGCAACTACTTAAAGTTCCCTTCGACCGTCTCCCATCTTCTTTGCCAAGCAGTCCGAAGAGCTGCCCTTATTCCTGCCATGTAGTCACTGTGAGTAAGAGCGAAACGCTGGTCCGGTCGAGAGTCCTCGCGGACTCTTTGGCGCGCTCATTCACCGCAATTCCTACATGTCCAGGAACCCAGCAGAAGATAATCTCGACATCTGCCTGGCTCACAAAAAACGTGGCGTCACGGATTTCGCGAACCAGGGGATGCGGAGATTCCAATGCCCCGAGAGCACTCAGGGCGCTTTGTGAGTCGCTATTGATCACAATCCGGTCTCCGAACCGGGCACGTTGCGTAATCTCCCGTACCGAGTGGTGTATTGTCACCAGCTCGGCCGTGAAGACAGACGCAGCACCTGGTGGAGCCCCGCTGACTTCAAACAGAGGGGATACGGCGTGGAAGCCGACCCCCTCTTGGGACTTATAGCCATCCGTATACACTGGCACGGTACCAGCGTGACACGATGTGTGCTCCAAAAAGGTCGAACGCAATACTCCCGGCGCAGTACAAGATTTGGGAGCAGAGGCGTGGCGACCAATAGCCAAATGTGGTACCCTACAGGTTGGCGTCCTGGGCAGAACCAGGGGCACCACCGGCCCGAGAGCTATATCTACCTCGCGAAGGAGTTTCTTGGCCCTAAACCCAAAGGGCTTAGGGTATGACTGGCGTCTCTGGGCGGCATAGGCGCCATCGAGATCAGCTGCGGATGCAGTGAGAGCTATTAGCGACTGAGGGAGGCGCCGGGCTCGTGCGTACAGGCGAGTGGCATCTCCCAAGCATCAAGCAACAATCTCTCAATGGGGTAAGTGCGGAAGGCACCGGTCGCAAGGCGAAGGCCGGTGTGGTGGATCGAATCCACCTTCCGCAATAAACGCTCGGCTGCGGATGCATAAAACTCGCATCCGTAGTCGAGCTTCGAACGAACAAAGGATCGTTAAAAAAGTAAGGCAGTAGCCCTATCAGCGCCCCAAGCGCTGAACGTCACGGAACGGAGAATGTCTATGGCGCGGGTACAAGAGACACTAAGGCTGCGAATATGAGCCTCCCAGGTGAGGCGTCGGTCGAATACAAGACTAAGGAAACGGTGCGACTCAACCACATCCAGGCGCACCCCATTAAGAAACAAATCTGGGTCGGGATGAAGCCGTGGATGGCGGCAGAAGTGCACCACCTTAGTCTTGGCCAAAGAAAACCGAAACCTGTGCGCTTCGGCATAGCGAGAGACGCGGTTCAATGCCTGTTGGAGTCCACGCTCCAGAGTTGGCATCTGGGCCGCGCCAAAAGAGATCGAAAGGTCGTCCACGTAGAGCGTAGCGAGAACATCTTCCGGCAGCACCGAGGTGATGCCGTTGATGCTCAGGGCAAAGAGTGTGACACTGAGGACACTTCCCTGCGGGACACCCTCTTCCTGCTCCTTTGGGCCGGAGAGGGCTCCCCCCACCCGTACGCGGAATCGACGATCTCTCAAAAATTCAGATATAAAAATTGGGAGGCGTCCCCTCGCCCCCATCGTGTGGAGAGTCTCCATGATACCGTATCGCCATGCGGTATCATAGGCCTTCTCCAGATAAAAAAAACCGTGGCGTAGTGCTGTCTACAAGGGAAAGCCTCGCAGACGGCATTTTCCAGTCAGAGTAGAGCATCCGACGTGGAGTGGAACTTACGGAAGCCGCACTGTGCAGAAGACAGATGGCCTCCACTGTCCAGGATAAAAGCTAGTCTAACATTCACCAATTTCTCCATCAACTTGCACACGCAAGAGGTTAGAGAGATTGTGCGGAAACCGGTCGGAGTTGAGTGATCTCTCCCCGGCTTGCGAAAGGCGAGCACAGTAGCGATTCTCCAGGAGTTTGGGAGAAGACCTTCCCCCCAGATTCTTTGAATAAATCTAAGAGAAAGGCCATGCCTCGCTTACCCAGGTATCGAAGCATGGGGTACGGGACATCGTCCGGACCATGGGCGGTGTCCGCGCATGAAGCGAGAGCGGAACGCAACTCACTGGCAGTAAACTTGTCGTTGAAGTGTTTTCCGCCTCTGGAGGTAAAGTCCAGCCGGCGGCCTTCCGCGACATCACGACGTACATTGAATGCTGGTGGAGCAGCATCACGGCTAGAGAATGCGGAAAACGCGGTCGCTAAGGATTCCACCACGGACGCGGGTCCGAGATTGCGGTCCTATTCTCCAGGAGAACGCGAGGGGGGTCCTGCGAGAACTTGCCCTGAATCCTTTTGACTCGCTTCCACACCTCAGCTAAAGGGGTCTTCCCGTATAGTGAAGACACGTATGCCTTCTAAGAAGAGCGGAACCTAGCCCTAGCATGACTAAATTCAGCGACAGTGAAATCGTTCGGGCGGCGCTTATAGCGCATGTAGGCATAACGCTTCTGTTTAAGGGCCGTTTCACACTCGGCCGACCACCATGGGAGTGGTCGGCGTGCAAAACGGCCAGACGTCCTAGAAATAGTAGCCAGGCCCACGGTGATGAGGTTGCCGGAGAAGAACTCAATTGCCTCATCTACCGACCTAAACTCCTCGACTGAGATAGAGAATTCAGTCATTTCCTGAAATGCAGGCCACCGTGCCCGCGCCAAGCACCACTGAAGTGGTCTCTCAGGCGGCAGTTGCCCTGAAAATGATATTTGAATGGGAAAGTGATCACTACCATGGAGGTCATCGACCACCTCCCAATCAAAATCAGGCTGTGCATCCGAAGAGCACAAAGATAGGTCGAGGCAAGAAAATAAAGCGGTTCTCGGACAGTGATGCGTAAACTCATCCACGTTTAGGACACCCATCTCAAGCTCTTCGATCAGATCGGCAAGGACTTGTCCCCTGGGATTTATGGAGTAATCTCCCCAGAGAGGATGCCTGCCGTTCAGATCTCAAAGCAAGAGATAGGGCCTCGGCAACCGTGCCACGACGCGGTGGAAGTCCCCCGCGTCGAAGTCAGCTGACGGTGGAATGTACGCAGAAATCAGAGTATATCTCCTATCCAGGTGCAGCTGCACAGCCACTGCCTGAAAGGAGGTATCTAAAGAGAAAGGAAGAACGGAGACATCATGCCGGGTGTAAACCGCGCATCACCCAGCCCGGCCATCCCACGGTGGTGGGGTCGCAAGACCCTTATACCCCAGAAGGGCGGGCAGGGGGCACGCGTCTAGCATTGTCTCCTGCAAAACGATAGCTAACGGGGAACGGGATGAGACGAGCCTCCGCAGCTCCTCCCAGTTGGCCCGGAGTCCACGGCAATTCCATTGAAGGAATATGCTCTCCAGGCCTAGCTCGGAGGAGACGCGGGGGGCCTCCTCGAACTGAAGACCCTCACGGGAATGGCCGTACGCTTCCCAGGGGGCAGAATCCCGGGCGCTGTTGGCCGGACAAAGCGCTGAAGGCGCTTGTCCTTTGAGGACTTATTGGGGGAGGGTGGGCTCGCCATGCGAGTCTTTTCCTCCCTCCGCCTCGAAACCTTAGGCGGGCGTTGCGGCCGTGGAGGTGGGGGGGCCCTCTTTTCGAGAAACCACCGTCTCCGAGCCACTCGCTCCACCTCGGGGCGTGGGCGAAGGGGCCGAAGCTCCTTTGTTGCTGTCCTCCTTTAGTGGAACAGCTTTAGGAACCCCGGAAGATGGCCTAGCGACCATCTTCAGGGGTGTTGCCTCCTGTGAGTCTAATGACTCAGGGGAGGCGCGTGGCCGTTTTGCCTTACGGGAAACTGTCACGCTGGGGGAAGAGGGGGGAGCCCTTGTTTTAGCCGGGGCAGGGTATGAACCCTTTTTGCCACCAGCTTTACCAGGAGAGCGCCCGGGTTGGGTAGAGCCCGTAGAAGGGCTCCGAATGGGCGCGGAAACAACCGTGCTCGTTGGCCTGGATGGGCCAGGAGCAGAGGGTGCCTTTCTAACTATTGAGGCATATGACGTCCCAGGCAGAGCCGGGCGTGCCAGGACCAAGTCCTTTGCCTCGCGGAATGAGAGTCGATCCTGGGCCTGAGCAGCCAGGATTTTTTTCTCGAGGAGATATGCACCACATTGCTTCGAAGAAGCAGTGTGCGGCTCTTCACATTTTACACACTTGGCCACACACGATTTTGACTTATCGTGTGCGACCTTGGAGCAATTTACACAGACCGGGTGACCCCGACTTTGCACGTCTACATGAGCGATTCGTATGGCCGAAGCGGTGACAGTAATAGCACCGCCGCGGCAGTGGCACGAATGCCTTTACGCGGTAGCGGTCCCACCTGGCACGCCCTGACTCAGGGAGCTTGTCACAGTCGAACGTGACGAAGAGTGTAGGGGTGGGTCTCGAGGCCCCTCCCTGTTTTCTCATCACACGTTCGACCTTGACCGCCCCATGGTCGGCCAACTCTCGGTTGATTGCCTCAATGGAGTAGTCAACGAGTTCTCTCGCATAAACTACTCCTTTCACAAAGTTCATGGTAGAGTTCCGCGTCACACTCACCGGGGTGCTATGAAGTTTCCGAAGAGCACTTATCTTAGCCACCTCGGCGGGATTCGCCGCATTCGCCAGAAGGCTGCCGTCCGAGAAACGGGTCACCTTCGGCTCTCTACCAATTGCACTAGCTAATCCTCTCCTCTGATGGATCATGTTGACCGTGGAAAAAATGCTGCCATCAGTGGAGCGAATAACGAGGAAGCGTTTGAAGCCAGCGGGCTCGAGAACGTCAGGTAACCTCTGAATGAGGGACCCCGATGTCATCGAGGCTCCGCCCTGTGCACTTTTGGTCTTTCTCATGGTCAGGAGCTCCGTACGCGGGGGGGCAGAGGGGCAGGATGTGCCGATCTTGGCTTGGTCGCTTGCCAAAGTGGCAGCAGACCCATCCGTCCCCGTAGCCCCTGCGGATGGAGAGCAGCCCCGAGTCTTCTTCGTCTTTTTGGTCTTTTTCGTCCTTTTCTTTTTTGGAAAGGAGGGCGGGGAATGAACCCGCTTATCACCCCCTGGTAGAAGCCCCCAGGCCAGATGGACCGGCCTCAACCAGGTCCTTTTCCAAAATTGAGAAGGTCCTGGTGGTCAGCGGGGCATCATCTGGAGGAGATCCCTCCCCTCCTTGTACTGCCTGAGAATCCCCAGCCGTTTGAGGAGGACCTTGCATAGGGGCGGATTCGGGTTCGGTGCTTAGCGCCGAGCCCGGATTTTATTCCATGGCTCTACCGTCTGAGGCTGGTTTTCCTCAAGGACCATGTCTATCACAGGAGGCGCCTCCAGTTGGCCATCCCCTCCCAGGACATCGCAGGTCCCCTTGGCAGCGTCATAAGTCTTTAGTGGGGAGGCACAGGCCTTGACCCCGGCAAGGTTTAATATTCTTGCCAGCAGGTCTTTTGAGGGAAGCGACCGAAGGGGCCTGGCTTCCCTCTCATCCCTCTAAGGGGGTTTGCCCTACCGAGCCGTTTGCACGAGGGGCGGTCGGCAATGGGCTGCCTGCTGGCTTTCTGGCAGTCCCCTTAGAAAGCAAAGGAGGGACTGCCGCTGGAGATAGGGGGGGGGTTGCCCGAAAGCACCTCCAGAGAAGGGGGTGAGGGGGAGTCCCCTACACCCGTAGGCGTAGGAGAGGAGTCAGCCTCCTCTCCGGTTAAAGAGGTATGGAGGGTCCCCTGCGCAAGCACAGGGGGGGGGGGGCTACCTCCATCTTTTCTGTGGAGCTGCACGAGGGCGGCTCCTTTGTTTTAGGGGAAATTAAGGGGAGATGTTTTTTTTTTTTGCATCATTGGGCAGGGTGACCCTCTTTGTTTTACGGGACGCAATCGCTCACCACCTCTTGCAGTAGCCTGCACTGCAAGAGGTGCTTACAGGCCCGGCAGAGCCAGGCGCCGCTATTTGGGACCACCTCCCCCGCCTGGTGGCCTAGCAGTCCTTCGGCATGGCGGCTCCAGCTTGAACACAACGTTAAAAAGATAGATTTTGAAGACGAGAGGAAAAGGGATGTGAGGAAGGTATGGGTGGGGATGAAGCAGGTTGTTAAAAGCCAACCACCCCAGACCGGAGCTCAGGGGTTAGGGAACAATGTCCCCTCCCCCCTCAGCCCCGATTCGGGACGATTGGCTGAGAAGAAGGTCAGCTTCTACCCTGTGAAATTAGAGGCTGACCAGAGAAAGTTGTGGGAGAGATTGTATGAAAAGCGACGAGGTAGGAGAGAAATACAGGCTATCTGAAGGAAGGAAGAGAGGCTAAGCTGGGGCCGGATGGAGTGCTGGATCCCGTCAGCACGGTGGCCAGGATGGCAAATCGCCGCGCCCCTTATGGGGGCACACGAGCTCGGTTTAAGTCGACCTTGTTGCACAAAGTTGGGTTCTTTCGGAATCGAGCATGGGCTAACTTGTAGGTTTTGATAGCTGTTGCACACGCCGAGGTCCACCAGGGCACAGTTGAGTGACCCGTGACGGGTCGCCTCCGTCGGATGGTCTGTGTTGTTGCATTGTATATAGTCGATGTAAAGTATCTTACTAACTCATTCGCTCCATTGAAGGCCCCCAAGAATGCACTTGTGAAGGACGCCTCTTGAAAACCTTCCCAATCTGCATGACCTAAGTCTCACTTAAGGGGCATGGTTGTATGAGGGCTAACTTGAAGGGCCGACAAGACAATAAAGAAGTAGTCACTCCCATGGAGATCGCCAAGAATTAACCAACGAAATTCCTTGAAGCAATCCGAGGAACAAACAGACAGGCCAACACAGCTAAAAGAGTCCGTCTGGACACAAGAGGAAAAATCGCCAGTGTTTAAAATACAAAGAAAGTCGGATAATAAACGAGACTAAAACACTGCCTTTCTCATTTCGAGGGATGTCACCCCATTATGGGTGACGGGCGTTAAAATCTCCTAGTAATAAGAATGGGTAGGGCAACTGATCTATAAGTTATAAAAGGTCGGGTCTTGACAATGATAAAAAAGGGGGTAGGTAAAGAGAGCAAACGGTAAAAAGCTTATTAAGAAAAACCCTCACTGCAACAGCTTGGAGGGTAGTATGTAGGGTGATGGGAGAAACATGGTGGGATGAAGATAACATGATTAACACCCTCCCTCATGAGAGGAGCTTCCAGCAGGAGCAATAGTGTTGAAAGTAGGAAAGCCGGGCCCCGGCGGAAAAGGCCGCATACCCAGTTTATTCTCCTGAAGACAAATAACAGCGGGGTGGAGAGTAGTCAAAAGAATTTTGAGTTTTTCCCACTTTGGAAGAACGCCTTGACAATTCCATTGTAAAATGGAAGATATTATGTGGGACGATTAGATACCACTGTGGATATCTTTTTCTCTTTTGTGGCCGATATTGTATTTGAGGTTCGTCCCAAAGAGCTTGGGAGACGGAGAGTAGATTTTGAGGAGCCTGCATTCACAGGGGGAGAGGTCCTAGAGGGAGCAGTAACTAGGTTTTTTTTTAGGGTTTTGAAGAACAGACCGAGACCCTTGATTGTAATTCGGGCTCACAACCTGGAGGAAAAGGATGATCGTAAAAGGATTTTCGGCCGGTAGATCCGGATTCATGGGTCGAGGGTATTTTCGGTGTCTGAGGAGCTGGTCCAACCTCCGTGATTGGTGATGTTGGAATATCAACTGCTTCCATCGGATCGTGGAAATAAGGGTGAGTGGAACGAACAGGTGTTTTGAGATAGGTGTGTGGAGCTGGGTGTATATCTGTTATCGTTTGGATCAGGATGGGGCCTAAGTTCTATGAAGAGTGGGATGGACTTAAGGGCATAGAATGTTCAGCCATAGGGGATTAGTTCATTGAAGATTCTCGGGGTTCAGCCGAGTCAGCTCCAGAGGCTGCCCGCTTATTGGTGGCCGATGACCCAGGTGAGGAATCCTTTCTTACGCAGCACTGTGGGTACCTCCGTAGTTGGCACAGCGAAGTATTTTGGTGCATTCGGGGCCATGTTAGTATGAGCTACAACTCTCGCAGGAGCAAGGGTGCCGACAGGCACGGCCAACATGTCCAAATTGATTTCAATTGAAGCAGCGTCTGAGTAGTTCGATGTAGGGACCTACCGGAACACGAAGTAACCAGCTTTAATATACTGCAGCAGTTTTTGTCCTAATGTTAAAATCAGTGTGGCGGTTGGGACTCTATTGAAGCCTAATGTTTTAATTACCCTGCGTACGTCTGTGACACGTTGGGCACTGAGCTTGCTCTGAAGTTCGTTTGAACGGACGACATCTTTGACAAAATTCATACGCGGATGGGGCGAGACAGTTACTGGAACTTCAGCTATCGAAGATAGATTTCGCACAAGGTGGTGTTGAGAGTGGGATGACACTTCGACTACGACATCACCACTACCTCTTGACCACATCCGGTGGGGTTCACCACAGCGGGACTCAAAAGATTCATTGACGTCAAACACATCGACTTTTGCAAGTGGGGTGTCGGATGATGAATTCAGGACAAGAAAGCGAGGATAATCTAAATTTTGATTCTACTTCGTTGGAATAGGGGTCCAACGAGCGAGGGAAGGCTGAAAGGGAAGCTAAGGAACGTTTGGCACGAGAACCCCTACGAGAAGGGGGGGTTTGGGGTTTATTGCTAGCCATTGCAATAAGAAAAAACTTCGCATTCTCCCTCCCCCCCCCCCCACCATGGAGGCCTACAAGGGCCCGGCACTACTGCAACTCTAAAATCAGTTACGTCCGGTATGTCCTCTTGAATGGATACAGATCCACCACACCATCTTTAAAAACCTATGAGGTTGCCCGAGTTCTCCTACGCACAGAGAAAAGAGGCCAACGATGGGTACTCCTTGGGCATTCGGTAGACGAAGGCGGGGGAGATGCCAAGCCTCTTTCACATTCATGGAAGAACAATTCGGAATCAATCCATAAAACGAGCAGAGGTCGGGCATCAATACGGGCCACTAGATAGGTGAAGGAAGAGAGGGAAATAAAGGGCAGTGGAAGAACGAAATAGGGGAGGAAAGAAAGAAGGGCATGTTAAAAGTCTTGTTAGCAGCACCATGGGACCCCTAAGGGTCCCAGGGATGGCCCCTCGCCACGAGAAGGCCAGAGCCTCACTGGGAACAACCCCTGAAGAAAAGATCCTAGAGAGGGATGGGGCCAACTTCATAAAAGAGAGAGAGAGAGAGAGAGAAAAAAAATATGCCAGAACACGTCAAAAAAAAAGAGAGAAGCGTCCTTTACGTTAGAAGTCTTGCATGGGCTTCTGCTCAAGCTGTCCAAGGGTGACTCCGAAGATGGGGAAGGGCAAACTCCTTTGTCACGTTAAGAAAGTAGTAGGGAAGTCCCTCCACCTATCAGTGGTGCTATCATTTAGCTCCCCCCCCCCAAACACCAAGGTCGGTCGAGATTTGAGAGAGAGAATCGGAATATGATGAAACTTGAAAAACTATAGAAAGCCTGCCAACACACGGTATTTTCTCACACTTATGAAAACTAAAGAAAGGAGGGGGTGGAGCTATAGCCCACGTCCAGCCGCTTCAGCCAATCCTATCTCGGGTTCTCGGACTTTTCAGGGGTTCGCCCTAGGTGCGTTAAAGAATGGTGTTCACAACTTAGGACAATGACTCACACCCACCCGAACTTAATCAGTGACAGGTCGTTTCCCAAACGTCTCAGCTCCCAACTGGGCAACCAGAGAGGCAGGGCGACAGGGGAGATATACATACTGGGACGCACTAATCCTTGACAGGACGGCCACGATCTGAAGATTTGTTGTGGGAGACCTAGAGACGGGACCCCGAGACTTTTAATTGGTCTGGCAGTTAACAAGGCAGTAAAGCACGCCAGCCACATGCAATCCAGTCTTATTCCACCGAGAACGGCCACAGGAAGGTGGTCAATCCATTACACGCAGGGAAGTGGGTATTGGGGCAAAATTGATATCCCCATTATTCGCGTCCAAACGCCCAGGTACCCTCAAGGACTGCTTTATTGCACCTTGCAGGCGTTAAGGTCCGTTGTTTAAAGCTTCCAAATCCTCTCTTCTGACAGGGCATGAGTTGACTGGTCAGGTCCTTAGGCTAGACAGAGGGTTGAGGGAAGAGTCGTAAGGAAACGGGAATGCTGAGAGGCAGCGAGGAGGAAGCGCATCAAAAACTTACCACAGCCTGGTCAGTTATATTCAACCCAGTGGCAGGCGTTCCTAAGTTACTCTCTGTCCATGTGAGAACAGTTCTTCCTGGTACCAAGTGCAGGTAGCAAAAAGGGTTGAGGGAGAATCGCAGAGTAAACACTGAGATGGGGACGCTCACCAACAACTTTCCCAGTCTCCATCCTAAATTTCAAGTCAACCCAGTGACAGACGAGGCTTCCCTAATTTACATACATTCAGGAAAGGAGGATATGAAGCTCCTCCAGGTATCAAGTGTAGCAGGCTACATGTGGTACCCTCCTGTGGGGATTTATGATTAAGATGTGTAAAACCCCACCCATAATGTCTGGAGATCCGAGTGAGATTTCTCGCAACCTAATTAAAATAAATGATTCCTAAACTATTCATAAATACTGATCGGGTTTCTTTTCTTGCTCTAGGCCGTTCACCTTAAAGGAATGATTTAAAGTGGACATCTTAGTAATATTTATATTTTCAACTAAAGACACAAGAACAGGAAAACTCACAAAACATGGGTCACTATTGGACTGTAGAGATGGAAAAAATGGAGTGGGAAATATAACTTAATTTGTCTTGAAAAAAAAATCCAAAAATTCTCTACATTTCTTAATGAAACAAAATACCTGAAGGTTCGTCCACTTCGGCAAACTCATTAGAACACTCTGGGGAACAAAGGGTTTTTTTATATTTAGATATGAAAGAATCATATTTTTTTTTCTCTGATAAGAGATCATTTGCTTTCTAGTTAAAGAACACTTCCATTCCATATTCAATTGATTCTTCATCAACCCCCAATTTGTAATCAACTCAAAGGTATCGTGAGGAGATTTCAATCGACTAGAAATAATGTCTTTACAAATTAATAATGGGGTTCTTTTTGCTCTCTTTGATTGTAGCTCATCTTTTAATGCATTAAAGTTTGGGCTTGTTTTAACTTTTAGAGCCTAATTTAATATAAATTAACTAAAAATTTACTATGGGTTTGAAGGTTTTACTTTATACAATACTTAACTCAGAGACACGAATGATCAGAAAATTTGATCTATTGGGGAAAAAAATTACGGATTGGAGACCTGTTTATACAGTTTATGTTAAAATGATGAAGGTTTATCAAAACTCTATTTAGTATATGATAATGTTGAAGGGAACTAAAATAAAATAATAAAAGATGCAGAAAGCAAAATATATGTAAACAAGAGTCAAAAGCAGTGACCGCATCTCAAATTGTTCTGTGGTTTGATTACTGCCAATTATGATCGCTGCTTCTTATAAGGGAAGAAGGAACTCACGTTCTGGTGAAATTATAAGTTTGCGGTGTAGTCAAGTGCATTGCTATTGTATATTCTTCAATAACAGATAAGGGAGTTTCCTTTAACAGAAAATAATGATGGATCTTGAAGCCCTTTTCGCCGTGGAAAGGGGAACCAGACTCCGCCAACGAACTTTTAGATTTCGAAAAGCACTTCTGATATTAGAAAGGTCAGGAGACGCTAATTCGACCTGCAACTTCTATTACAGGATTCAGTCACTCCTCAATCGCACCGTTTAACCATTCAAGCCAAAAATTTCGCGTAGATTATCGTCAGTTTTCGAAAGAAAATATTTTTAAAATCCAATAAATCTCATTTATAAACTCGACCGGCGAGTAAATATAAAAGGTAAATTCAAATTTTAATAACAATATTGAACAACACTGGAATGCGTGCATAAAGACATTAAATTTACTGATAAACTTTCTAAAGGTTAGCAGGAATACAGAGTTGACCGGATTTCTGCTAAATATAATTTTACGATTTACTGAATACATTAAGTTGGTTTTATTTATCCTGTTCAACTGCCTTTGTTCTCACTTTGCCGTCGAACCCTCGATTGGACCAAGATTCGGCAAAATTGGGGTTATAAGCTTTGTAAATATCCGTACAATAATCAACAATACTGTCACTACTGCGTAAGAAACGCATTAATATTAATTACTGATAATGTTACCGCAACGATGTAGAAGTTACTTTCTGTAATCAGAGGTGAGTAGGATGCATGCAACATTAATTTTAGATATATATTGACAAGATTAGTGTAGTTACAGGTCTTTCCTTTTCTTAGTGAAATACCACCAATCGCGGCGGCTTGGATATATAATACAATAATCTATAACACAATTTATCCCAAAGATCGGAGACATTGATGTGCAACTAAATCCCTGATATTTACTTTTGTTCCATAATATATATATATATATATATATATATATATATATATATATATATATATATATATATATATATATATATATATATATATATATATATATATATATATATATATAAACCAAATGAAAAGTGTGTTGTTTTTTTTAACAACCCATTCAAACTATTGATTATTTGTTTTGATCCATCTTGATACAAAAGCAAATGTACTAGCAGTCAAGGAAGGAGCCATTGGCTTAAGTCTTCGTTTGCAATACAATAATATTTCATAAAAGATATAAATTAAAATATTTAGTTAAAAGGTTAGTTGGAGAACAAAGAAAGAATGATGAAATAGGTTGAAAAGATAGTGGAAATAACAATTTTAAATCTTTAAAGTACATAACTAGTTCTGATGACTAATGTATTTTTTGTGCTAAATTAGCGATGTCATACGTAGAATTACATCTGATTAATAATTGTACGCAAAAATATTGTGTTAAAGTGAACCTACAAAATAATTAAATATTCATTGTTTATTTACAATAATGTGTGTATATATAAATATTATATAAGAATAGAAACATATAAATTCCTTTGTACTTCTATTAACAATGCATTAAAATTATTTATATATTTGTATGATAACAGAGAATGTAAATATTGTAGGTAATGAAAATAGTATTACAACAAGTTTAAAGTGTATTACCATGACTTAGAACTGGATATATATATATATATATATATATATATATATATATATATATATATATATATATATATATATATATATATATAATGTGTGTGTACTGTACAGTAATGCCAATTTTATTAAAGCTATTTATTCACCATATTATGATAGAACTCTGTATTTTCACTTCAACAAAACTTGTCTTTGGCTTTTCCCTCCTCACCAAATTTTCCACGTTTTAGTTGGAAAACAACAACTTTCTCGTCCATTCATCTTTTATGCCTTTTCTTTCCTTGGCTGATGAGATGATTTTTTATTGATGATGTAGCTGGTGTCTATCGTTTTCTATAGGTCCGGACGGATTGATGGTGATTATGGTAATTGTTATATTAAAGATTGAAGTACCTTCCACCATAATAAAAACAAATAATAATAAAAAATTATCACCAAGGTGAGAAGATAATGAGATCTTGGCTTTAGTTTCCCTAGTCATATAAGACTGGCGCACATAAAAGGCAGAGGGAGGGGGGGGGGGGAGTTCCTTCTTCCTCAAGAGCAAAGGAGAGGGTTGGAGGTTCCTTAATCCTCACAGGCAAAGGAGAGGGTGGGAATTTAATGTCCACTGGAGGCATATTCGTGACGGCTTATTGGAGGTGTCCCAGGTAGATTAGGGTGGTCGTAGGCCTCAGAAGAGCGGGGATTATGATCTCCAGGAGGTCCTCCTCCTTCGTGCATCTGACCGGGAAGGTAGTCCTTCCAGCTGCGAAACAAGTACCTAGTAATTTTGCGCAGCTGGCGGAACTTGCAGTATGTGGCCCCTTCTGCGGATTCCACCTGCTGCGTCTGTATAAGCAACCCTTTCTCTCGCAGGGTCTGCTCCAGTTTCTCTCGTACACTAGACTTCTTGGATCGTCTTTTTCTCTTTGGGGAATCCTCGAGAGGAGAGGGTAAGTCGAGGGGACTCTGGACGCCATATTCGAGCGTCCCCGTAGGGCTAGTAGTGGCACTGCTACAAGACGCCTCTAGTCTCCCCCCGGGCAAACTGCACGTGTCGTCTGTGTCGCTCTCTAACCGAATCTTCTTTACATCTTTCTCGCACTTTGAGAGATTCAAGTTCTCTAACAATTTTCCCGACAAACGCAAGTTCGGCGAATTGGTCGGGTTCTTCCCAACGGCGCGATCACCCCCACTGAAGTAACGCAATGTACCACCGGCGTCCACACTGACCATCTTTTTCTCTTCCAACATGGGGTTGGCACCCCCAGTGAATTTGAACTTACATATGCTAACTTCAGTGCTGGGATCCGCCGGGGGAATGAACAGAGCGGATCGCTTCCTACGAGCGCCGCTTTTCACAGGGGAGTCCCTCAACCCTGGGGTGAGAGGGGAGCCTCTATCAGACCTCCGAGAACTGAAGCTCTCCCGGGGTGAAAGCCGCTCCCTGGCCGCCTCATCGAATCGCTGCTGGAGGGATTCTTTGATGAGGGCCTGCAGCTGCCGGGGGTGATTCGAATGCATCAACGGCGAGAGTGGGGGCGCGGGAGACATGGGGTGGGGAGAGGGCATTTGTGGAGGAGGGGAGAGATGTGGCCATGTAGGAGGGGACATGCAAGGAAGATGGGAAGATTGCGAACATATCGACGGAGTGGACTGGCCGGAACTGAGCCCATCTTCCGTTTTGAGACGGTAATCGTGTATCCAATGTGGGGCGCCGCCGAGGTAGTTGCACCCCATACCGCCCCAGTTAGGGTAGTCCGATGGGGAGCAGGGAGTGTGATGGCCACATGGTGGGTGAACAGGCCGGAGGTGATCGCTAACGGGGTCGTGGGGGGCTTTATTTTCATCCTCCGCGAGGGGCTCTCTCTTGATATGAGGGACGTCGCACTCATTGCCATCACATGGTGGCGTGAGAGGGAATTCAGCGCCCCGGGGGGATTCATCCCTCACGCAGAGGTTGAGGGGTTCATTCTGGTCATATGGGGGCGGGTAAAGAAGAGAAGTAAAGCTCCTGCTCCGAGCCAGGCTTTCAGCTGATTCATCACGGACAGTCACCTGTGACGGAGATTTGTCGGTCTCTCTGTCACCTTCAGCACTCCCCAGCCCGCCTCCCCCCAGCCCCCTACCGACCAAATAGCCGGGGTCCATTGCCTTCCGGGGTTTTCGGCCTCGCTTAGGACTTTCGTCAATTGACATGTCGCTGGCGTAGGAAGAGCGATCGTCTGCCACGATGCTACCATCGGGACTGGGGACGTTGAGGTTGAGTGCCCCGTTCGGGAAGGATATACGCGGGTTATGCGGGACGGAGGCCAGCATGATCGAAGGTACTGACTGGGCGCGTGCCATGACCGCTTGCTGTAGAGCCGCGTGCTGCAGATGTGGACTCGCCAGCAGAAGGTCACGGAGGAGAGCCTCTGTCGCGGCAGCCCCTCCCGCCTCGTGAATAGTGATAGGACGCGAGCTTCTTTGAGTTCTGGCGGGACGGTTTTGACGAATGCCCGACTGAAGACCCTGGTTGATGGTCTCTCGTGGCCCTGTACGCGTTTCCCTGAAGCCATCATTGGAAGGGACGCTCTGACGCTGCTCTTGTCGAAGACTGGCCTCATAGTGGTCGAGATACTCTGGAGGAAGGGCTTGGTGGTGGAATTTAAGCTTGAAAATCCTTGGCCTTCGTCGACCCCTGAAAAGAAAGGAGGAAAATTACCATACCTGCGTTCCGATTCGTTTTAGGGGCTAAATCCTTTCAGAATAGCTTACCTGCATTAGCTAAAGAAAACATTTTACGACCCCATTCGTTTACAAGAGTCACTAACAAGTTAATGACGTCGTTAAAGATATAAATAGGGTGGGGAGAGTGGGTCTGACTTTTCCAGGTTAGGTTGGTCTCGAATTGAGAGAGTGGTTTCGGTCATGCCGATATACGAATTAGGCAGGAGCTCACAGTCTCCTAGTTTACATGTGTACTCGTATATCAGATGTGTCCTTTGTTTCAGTTGTAGCGGGGGTTTGGGATTACTTTTCATGGGTTTGGTTTATGGGTTAAACCCATAAACGCCGAGAAAAAGATCGCACTAATCATCTACTATAAAAATAGACGTATTTCAACCCTCTTCATGAAAAATAATACCAAACCCCCGCTACAACCGAAACAAAGGACACATGTGATATAAGAGTACACATGTAAACTAGGAGACTGTGAGCTCCTACCTAACTCGTATATCAGCATGACCGAAACCACTCTCTCAAGAAGAATGTCATACAATCTGAATAACGGTGCACCTAAAAAACATACACAGGAAGTACACGGAACATGACTCAACCGAAAAATGATAGAAGAAAACAGCAAAATTTTAGACTATGCTCCCAACAGGCGTCAACTGCTCTTCCTTGAAGCTATATATATCCAAGAGAAGCTACCGAATTTAAGCATGCAGTCTAACTCCAATGAAATCCTGTCCAGGGCAAGAAAAGCTAACAGAAGGACAGGTGTACTCAGAGCTGCCCCTAGCCACTAATCCCCTCTGGCAAGCAGCTTAATTCCCGCCCCTCTCCCTGGTTACCTACTTCTCCCACCTTTTATCACCTGGATACAACCTGCCTATACGTGTATAGCTTCGTTCGTAATTTTGTTAATACATTTTGTAACATATATAAACTGAATACTTTGTAATAATTCCCCATTGTAACTCTGAAGATGATACTCGATGTATCGAAACGTGTCAGTTAAATTAAAGAAAGTGCTAAATTACATTAATTTACTTCTACCTTTGTCAAAATAAAAAGCATCAGTCCCCGATGAACTTCGGTACGCTTATCCACAGGTTAAACAATGAAGAAAAGGCGAATATAAGACAAATCGAGAAGATTGAAAAAAGAATTATTAATTCGAAACTAGCGGTCGCTTTTAATAAAACATGATACATATATATATATATATATATATATATATATATATATATATATATATATATATATATATATATATATATATATATATTAGCATTTTAAAAGACCAAATTGACTATTCAAAGGCACAAATCATATATTATTGTAACGATTTCCGTAAAAGAAAAATAGTAGAATCTATATTAATAGGAGAAATTCCCAATTTTAATTTGTCATATGGGCAATTGAAATGCAGCCTCCATTGTGGCAAAGTCATCGTAAACAGCTTAGTCAGCGATCTTAGACTCAAACCACCTGATTAATGACCTTTTCTCCCCGTTTTGTGTTTCTTTGTTTTTTCTTTTTTCTGATCTGTACGCTATTTATACTTTTGTAACAATCGCATTCTCAGTATACGACTGAAGAGAGTATAATAAACTACATACTGAAACTAGTCTCGTAAATTAAACTTTTGGCTCCTATACAGTGGTTTCACTATCATATACCATAACTCTCCATTGAGTTCTTTTACTTATATATATATATATATATATATATATATATATATATATAATCTCATGAAAGCGAGAGAATGTTGAAATGAATCCAGCAGCCGCAAAGCAAGAGAAGATAAACGGAATCATTTTTTCTTCGGAAAAAATGTTTGTTGGGTTCGTTTAATCATTCGCTCGCGTTCATGAGAGGGATACAATGTATACTATTTACATGTAAAAAGGAACAGGTACTTAGGATTTGGGAATCAATTTCATAACATTAAGAAAACCTTCACTAACTTCCGATTCAATGGCAGTCGCCTTATATATAACTTAATTATTCAACCAACCAACCTGCTAATGTAACTAGTAACCAACTTTTAAATTTGAATAACCAACCGATGTTAAATCAAAACAAAAACATAATTTCCTTTCTATTCCCTTGGATACCTCACCCTATGAAGTAAGTTTCAAATACGCGTTTTTATCGTTTTCTTTAAAAAAAATTCTTTGTAATTAAATGTTTTCGTTAATTCATTTTTTTAATAGTGTTTTTTCTGTCTTTGTGCCATATTTTTTTACTCCCGCTTTGCATAATTTTACTTTACTTTTCCTGAGTCTAAAATTAATTTTATGGTATTTTGTAGGTATTATTTTATTATAAATTTATATATATATATATATATATATATATATATATATATATATATATATATATATATATATATATATATATATATATATATATATATATATATATATATATATATATAATACGCAAATGCTATATAGCAGTATCAGTACTTGATGTAGGCAAATCTCTAATTATCATGTTTTGACGAAAAATAGATTGGCCGCCATTTCGAATTGAAAGAATCTAGTTATTTTAATTTGTGTAAAGTCTTCGCCTCAAAAGAATCGGTTACGTAGGTGTTTATATAGTTTATTTTTTTTGTATTTTTTGTAAAACACTTTAAATATTTCTTTTTTAATTAAAATGCTATAATTGTGTACATATGGTGCGAACGGGTTACGTAACACGCTATAAACAAATAGAGTCCTAACGAGATTTGGCACTCGCGCCTATGAATTTGAAACTAAGGATAGGTTTTTTCGAATAAGGAATATTTGCGATTTTTTATAATTTGTGAGGGGAAGGGGGGGGGGAACCCCATTTCTAAATTAAGTTAAAAATTATATATAATACAATATGATGCGATTGCAATAGCCTACCCCCACTTCCCAAAAGCACTTTTTTAATTTGCCTAAGAAAAAACATTGTCTACATTAAAAAAACAATTGTTTATATATATATATATATATATATATATATATATATATATATATATATATATATATATATATATTTCTCTCAAAGTAGCACGAGAGAATGATGAAAATTAATCCATTAAACCACATTGAAAGAGAAAACGGAATAATTTTTCCTTGCAGAAATATTTTTATTACCTTTTTTCGAAAAAAATCCGTGCAGGGAAGCCATTCGAACCAGGCACACTGAGGCAGCGAGCACCGCTTTGATCACAGTTAAAAGTATATATATATATATATATATATATATATATATATATATATATATATATATATATATATATATATATATATATATATATATATATGAGGAGAGGCATTTTAAAATCATCGTTGAGAAATAAGTTACCAATTAAGTTTTATTATTATTTCAATTCTCTACCTTTATGAGTAGGCCGAGTGCTTTTGTATCCTTTCCCCGTTTCAATTTGTGTCCGAATTTGTTTGGAGTATTTATGTTTTCTGCTTTCGAATTCCCTTTTACTCAAGTTCCTCCTACACATTGGCTTTCTTACTTCACCTCCCCTCTCCTCTCCTCTCCTCACTCTCTTGACAAATTTGCATTTTTTTTTCTTAACAAGCTAACCCTGTTTATTCTTATTCAATTTCACTCGCTTTAGCGAATGAATGACCCCTCTTTCACCCCGCCCCTCTGTTTAAGTTCATCTTTCTTCATTCTTCGCAATGGAAAAGTGAGATCACTTTCCTGTACTCTACAGTACTATAATTATATGTCCAGAAAATAGTTGTTTTTCTAACTTTCTCGGAATAGAGGGACAGATGTAAATAGAATGCACTAATATAATATAAAAATGCGGGCTGTAGCGAGCTCACACTAAAAAAAAAAAAAAAAAAAAATACGAGTCCACATAAATTTTAGAGCGCGTAGGAGTTGAATGAGATATACGAGAGGCGGAGTCTACTTAGGCCCAAATGCCTAGTCTAAGCCTTAACTTGGATCCCTCACACCAGATTTTTCCAACGGTTCGTAGGAACTCTGGTCAACAAATTTACCTTTAATATAGACACCTGGAATTTAAACCCAGGAAGTACGTCTCCTAATATCTTTCTATTTCATTTATATTCCGAGTTGGAGAGTCACAAAGCCTTGATTTTAGACGTAGCCTACCTTCTTTTTTTTTTTACTTGGTTGTACTTTTGAAAAGATGGACATCACCCACCCATGCACCATATAAGGAGAGCTAAGATAAGAATACGAATATTTAAGCCGACAAAACATGCGCTTTCACCTGTTCCCTATTCACCCTGGGAATACGGTAGACCTCGCGAGACTGTGCAATTCAAAACGAAGTAATACTATTTAAGGCCCGCCATGTCCCTCATACGAAACTCTGATATACAATTTTCTCAGCCTTTATATAGACATACGTGTACTTCTGTATCCATGTGCATATGCATGTGTACCCATATTTGTCGGCAGAGCGACATCCCTTCTCGTTTAAATAAATATGGGATACTTTAAAGGTCATAATTAAAATGCCCAATGGGCTGTAAGCAGCCTAGTTCATCACGAACAACCATGCTGCGAGTGACATCTAAAGGATTGTGTGTCCTTATGGCCACAATATCTGAAGGTGGATCTGCCAGTATCACCTACTTATTTTCACACTTCATCCAATTTCACCACTTTCTTGACATCTCATTAGGCGCCGCGGGGTCGACCCGAATCGGGGCTCTATCCGGCGACTAGCCAGACCCGAAGGGGTTTAACTTCGCTAAAATCAGAAGCGAGGTTTCCACTCGACTCAGTCGCAGGAATTCTTCGTCCGAATTGGTTTGGCCCAATGGAGCATGAAGAGGGCACCATCCCCATGGCAACACGCAGCCACCAGCATCACCATGGCAACCCGCAACCACCAGCATCACCATGGCAACTCGCAGCGGCAACAGTTCATTTTCGGGTATTTTTGTTCTCCCTTTAACGCCCTTCAACCATCAGTCATGGAGGCTGGCCCCAGAGGTTATTCTAGGATCCGAACCACGGCTCGCCGGAGCATATGGAGATGACCCAAGCAAATTCGAACCAAATACGGACCTCCATACAACTAACCACGCCGACTGTGGTTTAACTTCGGGCATAATAGGCGGTGCTCCCAATTAGCTCGGCCGTGGCACAATTTATAGATGGGTTACCAGCTTTATAGAGAGGCGCTGTCGCTAGCCTCGGGGATACGGCGTTGGATTTCGGACGTCAAGGCGGAGGCTCGATCCCAGTCAGCGCGGGTACACAGCTTTCAGCGCCGTCGTGAGCTGGCTGCCCATTGGGAGGATACGCTGACACTCACACCCAGGGAAGTAAGTAGATCCACAAATATTATGCATATAGCAAATCACAACACCGCTATCATTACCCTTCCCGCCTTCATAATAAAACTTACTCGCTCCTCTCTTCCGGAACCCTGCCAATCGAGTACTAGTGTTCCCCGCCTTGGCTGGGGTCACGAAAGGTTGCAAGATTGCTGGTTGGTGTCCAAAAATACAATGACCCCCTCCCTCCAAGAAACCGGCACCTTGGGTGCCTTCGGGCTCACCAATCATTGTCATTCTGACCTTAATGTACATTTCATTATCGGGTCGGTTATCTTGTCCACGTTGCAAAGGACGAATGGCGATATTAACATCCAAGGCGAGTTTTGTTTACCTTATTTTAACAGTAACTATAAAACAAGATAATAGCAAAGGTAAAAAACAATGAAGATTCCAAGATCCTTGACAGTACAGGTAATCAGTGTAATATAGAACACGAAAGGTGGCTGGTTTGTGTGTGGCAGAGGCGAGCGAGCGAGCAAGTGAGGGAGGGCGCCCACTCGAACAGTCCATAAAAGTCTCGGACACGGAAACGCTATTTTTGGCTACCGTGGTCGTTCGTTGCACCAGCCGTGGAAGCTCCAAGTTTGTGCTGCGGAATTGCTCCACTCCGGACTGGTTTGTTCCGGGGCATCGAGGAATATTTGCAAATAACAGAAAAGGATTTTGTTTTAGCGATTTGGGTCTACACTTTTTAAGAGCATAACAGAAGGGAAGGGACAGGCAGATAAAGAATAATTGGAGATAACTACTAGGACAAGGTTCGTAAACAAAGTATATGCAGTAAAAAATTATTA
>OZ018325.1:154500646-154525646 GCA_963969495.1 Ceratothoa steindachneri
TGGTCTGGTAATTCCCCGGACCTAAATCCTATTGAGAATGCTTGGAATCTGATGAAATCCAAAGTTCAAGAGACAGCATCCGGCAGCATCAAGGACCTGATAGAATCACTGAAGAAGATCTGGGTTACGATCGACCCCACCTACTTCGCAAACCTCGCTGAATCAATGCCCAATCGACTGAGAATGGTCATCAAGTGCAAGGGCAACATGACCAAGTATTAACTTTCATGAAATATTCATAATAAAATATGTAAGTTACATTTTTCTGTTTCATTTTCCCCGAATTGTCACATGTCACTTTTTTTGTTGCCACTGTATATATATATATATATTTATATATATATATATATATATATTTATATATATATTTATATATATATTTATATATATATTTATATATATATTTATATATATATTTATATATATATTTATATATATATTTATATATATATTTATATATATATTTATATATATATTTATATATATATATATATATATATATATATATACATATATATATACATATATATATACATATATATATACATATATATATACATATATATATACATATATATATACATATATATATACATATATATATATATTTATATATATTTATATATATTTATATATATTTATTTATTTATTTATTTATATATATATATATATATATATATATATATATATATATATATATAACTTTGAATAGGTATAACTTTCCTAACTCTTTTTAAAATTTCTTTTCTAGATTAATAATGGATGACATTAAAGTGACGAAGCAAATGAAAATACACGCTGTATCGTTGCCATGTAAGCTCAGCATAACGATACAGAGGTTGCTCGGTCTCTGAAAGTTGCTCAATCCTTCGTTAGTAAAGTTCCAAAAGACCTGGAACCTGCTGAGAAGGATCCAACATTAGCAGCAAAGTGCAAAACCATTCAAAGTGTTCTAATACCATCAGAACCAAAGAATTAGAGGACTTCAAACTTTCAGAATGCACCATCAGAAAAGTTGAGCATGAAGATATCCGTTAAAAGTCGTATATTATGCGGAGAGGTCAGTTCCTATCAGGTAAGCGCTTGCTTCACATGTTGGAACCAAGATTTTATTTACATCCCCATCTGGTGACTGCCTTAAAAAGCATAAGCCTCAGTAATTAAAATTTCAGCCTAGTGCTAGTCTACTCTAAAATTCTGAAACTAAACCAAACAAACAAAAAACAAAACAAAAAGCAAGAAGAGGGAAGCAGGCTCCGGCGTTGGGGGAGGTCTACTTCCCTCCGCGAAGGAATATGTGAGATAGTCAAATAAAATGTGGGAGGCCAGCCTCCTCCAAAAAGTCAGATAGGCCAAGAGTTTGAGTACACGAACCCGCCTGGAGTACAAGGGACAAGCGGTAATGACCTTGCTCGTCCCGATGAGGCGACAGGTAACGTGCGCGAATCACCCGGACTGAGACATTCAACAAGAATGTGCCGAACAGTCTGGGAGACAAAGCTTTCATCGCAGTAAAGGGCTAGAGAGCGCTCCAACAAATGGCGGTGCGTCCCACGAGTGTGTCTAATTCAAAGACGACAGAAAGAGACATTAAGCTTTCGCCGCATTGGGGGACAGGTCCATGGAAACAATCGCGGCGCAATGGCATGCAACATTAAATTCCAATCGGCCGTCTCCCATTCTGTTTTCCGGGGAACCGGAGGGCTGCTCTGATTCCTGACACGTAATAGGTGTAAGAGCCAAACGCTGGTTTGGTCGCCCAATTCTCGAGGACCCTTTGGTGCCCTTATTGGGGCACTCATTCACCGCTATCCCCACATGTCCAGGACCCAACGGTGCCGTCACTGATACAAGGAAACAGGGGATGTGGAAAGTCCAATGCCACGAGAGCACTCAGGGCGATTTATGAGTAGCTAAAGATTACAATCCGGTCTCAGGACACGACTCGTTAGCTCCCGTACCTAGCAGTGTATTCCAACCAATTCGGTAGTGAGGGAGGTAGAGGCCTTCATACTTAAAAAAAGGGGGATACGGCGTGGAAGCCGACCCCCTCTTGGGACTTGGAGCTATCCGATTTTACTGGCACGGATCCAGCGGGACATGAAGTTTGCATAAAATGGTAGAACGTAATACTTCGATGCTGTGGAACCTTTGGAAGCAAAGGCGTTGCTACAAATAGTCAGAGATGGTACCCTTCAAGGTGTCGTCCTGAATATAAGCAGAGACGCTACCGGTCCAAGAGCTAGGTACACCAAACTCTTGAAAGAGTTTCTTATCCTTAAATCCACCGTCAAGATCAGCCGCCGATGCAGTGAAAGGCAGTGGCGACTGAGGGAGGCGCATAACGCACTGTAAATGGCGCAGAACGAGTGACATTGCTCCGGTATCCACAAGTAGACTATCAATTGGGGAGGTGCAAAAGGCGCCGGTCGCCAGGCGAAGGCCAGTGTTATGGATCGAGTCCACGCCACAATACCCGCTTGGCTGCGGATGCGTAACACTCAAATCCGTAGTGAAGCTTCGAACAAACAAAAGATGGGTAGAAAAGTAAGGCAGTAGCCCTATCAGCACCCTAAGTTCTGAACGTCACGGAACGAATAATGCCCATGCGCGGAGTACATAAAACCCTAAGGCTGCGAATACGAGGGGTGGTCAATAAGTTTTGCAATTCGGATATAAGGAAACGAGATATGAGGAAAAGTGTTTTATTATTTTTCCATATAACTACCCTCGACTTCAATGCACTTGCGCCACTTGTCCCTGAGGCTTCGAATTCCCGACAACCAGAAATCTCCCGACTGCTGTTCAATCCACTCCTGGACGGCGAGCTGGACATCTTCATCGTCCCCAAACAGGCGTCCACGCATTAAGCTGGCAAAATAAAAAGTAGTCGCTAGGGGCCAGATCTGGACTGTAGGGGGGATGGTTGAGCTCTTCGAATCCGCACTCGCGCAGGGCAGCTTGTGCAACTCTGGCCTTATGTACAGGGGCATTGTCGTGGAGAAGCAGGATACCGCGTGTAAACTTGCCGCGCCGCTTCTGACGGATGCACTTCTTCAACCCAGCCAGTTCCTCGGCGTAATATTGGCCTGTGATGGTCCTCCCACGAGGCGCATAGTCCCTGTGCTTCCAGCCATGCTTTCGAGCTTGGTCTCGGGATCCCAGTGATGGACCCACATTTCATCACCTGTCACTATGCGTGACTCGAATCCCGCCGGGTCTTGGTTGTACAGGAGCAGCAGCTCCTCCGAACTTTGACGACGTTAAAGTCGATCATGGGGCGTCAGGTTTCTAGGGACCCAACGGGCAGAGACCTTGATCATGGCTAAACTCGTGGATGATGTTGATAACACTTCCATGTGATATTGCAAGTTCTCGTTGGTCACGTCTGACGGGGGTCCTGGACGGGGTCATCTTTAAGGGACTCACGACCATGGCGGAACTCCCTATTCCAGCGAACAATGGTTGCATAGGAAGGGACGGTGTTAGTGTACACTGCAGCCATGCGTTCATGGATCTCTTTTTGCATTCTTGCCTTCCTTGATCAAAAATGTGATCACTGCGCGGTGCTCAACCTTCTTAATTGTTGAAAAATTTGTGACTAACGATCTGCGATCAGCTACTGCTTCTTAAATAGACGAGGCAAGAGCGTGCGGCTGCAGGTCCTGACTTGTCATAACTTGTCCGTAACACCCCCTCAAACAGCCATCCCCCTTCCTCTGTTTTGCCCTACCGATTCGCAAAACTTATGAGCCTCCAAAGTGAGGTTAGGTTGAAAACAATACCAAGGAAAAGGTGCGAATCCACCACTTTAAGACAAACCCCGTTTAGGAAAAAGTTCTGGTCAGGGTGAAACCTTGGATGGCGGCAAAGGTGCACCACCTTAGACTTGGTCAAGGGAACCCGAATTCTGCGCGCTTCGGAATCGCGAGAGATGCGGTTCGATGTCATTTGGAGTTTACGCTCTACGTGGAGTCCACGTAGAGCGTAGCGAGAACATCTATTTGACTCTTTTTGTAGGGGGGATGTTCCTGCGCCGGGGGGGGGGGCGAGGACTCGCTCCCACGTCGAAAAGTGTTTCCTTCTTCTTCTTGCTCTTTTGCTTCTTTTTTTTGCTTGTTTCCTACTTTTTTTAAATTTCTTTTTTGCATGTTTCTATTTGTTTGTTAATCTCCTACGGTATTAGGCTGTGGCGTAATTACGGCGACCTTTGACCTAGCTGGCAGGCGCCAGATGGGCTCCTAAAATAAGAAAAAGGCCTGTAGGATGGTAGGTGACACAGCCTTATAGGCCCTGCTATCCCTCGCCCCTCAAAATGAGTTAGCCTTATCGAGCCGGTCAATTTTTTCTGGAGCCTGCCTTGGCAGTCGCCTGTGATAGGAATGGGTGGGAATGCCGTTGTTACTAAGATGGCGTCGTCAAAGGGCGTCTTAAAGAAGGGGGGAAACACCCGAACCCCTCAAAAAAGGAGAGGGAGAAGCACCATATTCGCTGGAAGAAGTTTGAAGGGAGCCCAGCGAAAGCACTGGAGAAGGGGCCCCACTTTTTCAGAGGTGGAGCTGCCCGAAGGTGGTTCCAATGATGGAAAAGGGAAAGCTCCTTTGACGTATGGTGATACTGAAAGGAGAGTACTCCACCGGTTGAAGTGGTGTCTCGTGCTACTTCTTATTCCCTGACACCTAGGGAGGGCGAAGTCGCGCTTGGAGGCAGAATTCCGTGCGGCTGGTGTAGCCTACAATTTCCTACAATGTTATACATAGTAGATACTATGACCTCCTAATGCCTTGAGAGATTGAGAAAAAAGTCTCCATAGCATCACAAAATTCCAGAATGCGATTATTTACAGACAAGCCGCTGTTCTCTTCCTTAACAGGAAGAGCTTGGTTACACAGGCACCCCTGCGGGGGTGTGGCCTACGGCCTTATTTGCTAATCTTAACCGCTTTTTTTAATCCCCTTTATAGACTTTATTTTAACACCCTGAACACCCTTTTCTTGTTCATCTTCATCTTTTTCTTCTTCTTCTGTCTGTATCCTACGGCCTATCATGATTCTTTTTTCTTTTCTCCATCTAAATTTGCTATAATAATTTCCCTGCCAAAATTTTAATAAATTTTCCTGAACTTCACCATTTGTAATTCTTTTAGTTTTAAAAGTCACAAAAATTCGATACTTATATTTATATCTGAACTTCACCATTTTATTTTCTTCTATTATAAAGGAATTATTAGAAATAACTTTGATACCAAATTGAAATCTACTTAGGTGACAACCGAACTAAAAGAAAAAATCTTATTCAAACCTTCAAAAAATCTCGTTCTTAAAATATAGGGCTATGGATACTCGGCACACGGGTAGAGAGAGCTAAGATGGCCTTTGACAACCCGGCTCGCCATTCAGGCAAAATTGTCCTCAAGCTTTGACCATAAAGGATGGTGCCAACGTAGTAATCTTGTATGTGTACTGGAAGAATGTGACCAGAGTCGACGGCCTAACACACCCTGTGCCTAATACTTGCCTTAGCCGACGAGCTTTCGTCCCTCGCAGCAGGTAGGGACCTCACGGTATCAGAGCTGGGCATTGCGGCAACGAGTTGCGACTTTGCCGCACTATGAATTTCGAAGTCGCAAACGTTTTGAAAAACTCTAACTAAGCTTTTCCCCGCCAATTTCCCGCGACTTTGAACAAAAACAAAGACGGCTTTTTTTTAAAGAAATTGCCCCGGCTGTTTTAAGCCAGTTTTAAAGCCCGATTTGGCTAAACATGTCAAATTTGAGTTGGTAACAGCTAACTTTATTTTTATCTGACTTTTAACTTTCCTTTTACGATAAATTAAATCCTCCACATTATATGAGACGATCACCAGGGAGCTAAGGGCCGTCATCCACCCCAAGGAGGAGGAGCAGCAGCAACGTCATGCCTGGCCAGCCAGAAGTACAGGAACCCCAGGACGTGGACGTCATCCTCTTCAACAAGTTGTTTGAAAGAAGGGCCGGCCAACCAGCAGCAGGATGTGAGGGAGGTCTGAGGAAGTCCATGGAGGAGTGGGTGTCCTCTAAAGATGAGCTGGCCTGGTTCCTCTTCCCTTATCAGCACAGGGAGGTGTGGGTGGACTTATTCATTAAGTACAATACCCCCCCTCCCCAGCTCTGCAGCTGTGTAGAGGCTATTCAACACGGCCGGGGACGTCCTCATGGCCAAGAGGTGCTCCCTGGATGAGGTCAACTTTGAGGAGTTTGTGTTCCCCAAAGGAAAATGAACCTCCTGGAGGGGAAGATGGGCCAGGAGACCATGGAGGAGGAGGAGATATTAGTTTAGGCTGTGTTTTAACTAAAAAATAAATAAATGTGTTTTCTGCCTTATAAAAACATGTTTCTGTCATCGCGCTAAAGTTTACTTCGTAATTTAGCGGAGTCGAACCGGGAAATAGAAGTTGCAGTCGCAAAGCGACAAGTCGCACTCGGAAGGCCAAAAATAGAGTCGCAAAGTTGCAGTCGCACCAGATCCGGCGGAAAAGTCGCAAAGTCAAAGTCGCACCTTAAAACATTAAATTCGCGCCCAGTATACACTGCCACTTAACTAAGGACCAATAAGAGGACGAAAGTAAGTTTGGAAGTTGTTATTCTGGTATGTCATAAAGAGCACTAGAGATAGGAGGGTCCCATAAAGGGGAGGGTGGGTTGTCACCTATTAGTCTCACAGCCTGACACTAGCTGATCATAGGATGGCATGCAGTCCACCCAACCACCATGTCTAGCGGACCGAACTCTTTCTATATGAGTACAGTTCCTCTTGGTACACCGTGCGGGATAGCTGTATTAATAAATAAATACTACTCCTACCATACTCTACCCCTATGAAACACCAGTCCTACTAAACGTTACTCCTATATAATAATAATAGAAAATAATAATTAATAATAAGTAATAATGATGAATACAAATGATAAATAATAACAAGTAATAATGATAAATACAAATTATAATAATATGGTAAAGTATTGGTGAGTGGGGGCGAGGGCAAAGCGCACCAACAAGTTTCCCAGGAACCATCCTAGAGTTTAAGACAATCCAGTGACGAGGCTTATCTAATTTGCACTCAAGCCGAGAGGACGTGCAGCTCCTCCAGATACCAAGTGTAACAGGCTGCAAATGGTACTTCCCTGTGAGGCTCACGGGAATGGCCGGACACACTTTCCTGAAGCAGAACTCCGTGAGCTGTTGGTCATACAAGGCGCTGAGGGCGCTGTCACCTTCGAGGACTTATGGGGAGAGGTTGGCCTCGCTAAGATTTTGTTTTTTCCTCTCTTTGCCTCGAAACTTTTGGGAGGCGTCCCTCCTTTGCAGGATCCACCGTCTCTGAGAAATCGAGTACAGCTATGGGTAGGAGGAGCGTTTGGTGCTGTCCTCCGTCCAGGGGGCAGAATTAGGACCCACGGAAGATGGCTTCATGATCACCTTCTGGGGGCTTGCCTCCTGTGAGTGTAACCACTCAGTAGATGCATCGGTTTTGCAGGAAACAGTCACGATTGGGGAGGGGGACCCTGGTTTTAGCCCAGGCTGTATGTGAACCCTTTCTCTCGCGAGCTCTACTTGGGAAGCGCCCCCGTCGAGGGAGGGGGGGTAGAACCCGCAGAAAAGTTCAGAATGGGCGCCGCGAAAACGACCATATTCGTAGGCCTGGAAGGGCCAGCATGTTTGCATATATGAAGTACCTTTTTAAGGTAGCCAGCACCATATATGGGTAAACATTATTATAAAAGACAGCCCCAAATAAGAAAAATGGTTCTTTCCCTTATATATATATATATATATATATATATATATATATATATATATATATATATATATATATATATATATATATCATCACTAACTATAATAATTTCATCTTAGTTTGTTATGACTTATGTTTTTTTTATCAAAGTTATTTCTAATAACTCTTTTATAATATCAAAAAACAAAATGGTGAAGTTCAGAAATAAATATAAGTATCAAATTTTGTGAACTTTTTTAAAACAAAGAACTACAAATGGTGAATTTCAGAAATTTTATTTTTATATATCTTCTTCTATAACTATATTTTAGCAACGTGATATTTTGAAAGGAGGGAAATTTAGTTTAGAGTTCCTTTTTAAAATTATTATAATTGGTGAAGTTCAGAAAATTTAGAAAAATTCAACATATATATATATATATATATATATATATATATATATATATATATATATATATATATATATATATATATATATATATATATATATATATATATATATATATATATATATATATATATATATATATATATATATATATATATATATATATATATATATATATATATATAAAAAATTCTTAACCTAAGGACACACAGATTTACAAGTCAGAATTTAATCAGGTGTGGGGGAAAAGGGTATAGAACGGTGGCCTTTTTTATCAGAGGCCGGATGAGTCTTCTGCTTATCACGGATTAGTGTTGAATTGCCCATCGGAAGAATTAAAATTGTAGTTTCCTTTATGAGGGCTGATTCTATTAGGTGGTTATGTATATAGTTGTGGGAATTATAAGTTATTTTGGCCTTATCAACATCAATTGAGTGGTCTTCATTTGACAAGTGTAAGAACAGGCTTGAAGATAAAGCTTCCACGGCGCATGTTCGCATTTGTTTTCCTTCATTCTCTTGCACAACACAGGGGAATAATTTTAATCACATTTTCTAGTGACTTAGATTTATCTGCCAATTTTAATTCGTTTTTTCATGCTGATTTCAAATATATAATCTATTTTTACCTACATGCTATAGTTATTCTGTAAATTCTATTTTCTCGTTTCCCCGAAAACTGCCCTCCGGACGGACAGAGAGGGCGCTTGTAGAAAGCAAATACTTCACAGTACATAGTAGTAAGATAGTAATAAGTGCTATTGTGTAAAATATTGACATTATTGTTTCTTTTTTCAGGTTTCATGTTAGAGTGATTGCTTCCTCAAGAGGAAATTGCTTTAATGATCCAGACATCTTCTGCTACATATGTGGCTGTTACATGCTAGTTCGTCAAAGGCGCAATATATCAAACTTTGTGATCCACACTTATAAGGCATATTTTGATGTTCCTCTTGGCGATCAAGATAAGAAGTGGGCTCAACGTGCTGTTTGCCATAGTTGTGTGGAACATCTTCGTGAGTGGACGAAAGGAAAGAGAAATGGTCTTCCTTTTGGAGTCCCCATGGTGTGGCGAGAGCCAACGGATCATGTATCAGAGTGTTATTTCTGTCTGGTGAATACTAAAGGGATTGGCAAGAAAAATCGGCACAAGATCGACTACCCCAACATTCCCTCGGCGATCCGGCCAGTACCTCATTCTGAGTCTTTACCAGTTACGATTTTCAGTGGATATGCTTCTTCCGAGGATGAAAATGACACGTACCTGATATGGACGTCCACGGAATGGATTCAGAGTCTCCAGATTCATCATCAGATGATGAACAGTTATTAGCTCTTCACTGTTTCAATCAAGAAGATTTGAATGACTTGATACGTGATTTGGCGCTCTCCAAGAAAGCTGCAGAACTTTTAGCCTCCAAGTTGAATGAAAGACATATGCTTGACAGGTCGGTATGGGTATCATATTACCAAACAAGGGAGAGTACATTTGTTAAGTATTTCTCTGAGGACAAACAATTTGTATACTGCCACGATGTTCCTGGTCTGTTTACTGAGTTAGGACTTGGCACCTATAGCCCTGCTGGGTGCAGACTGTTTTTGGATAGCTCCAAACGTAGCCTCAAGTGTGTCCTTTTGAATAATGGCAATGACTTTGGTGCAGTTCCTCTCGGTCACTATGTCCATCTGTGAGAAACTCACGATGACATAAGAATGGCCATGGATTTATTTAAGTACCATGAACACAATTGGATCATATGTGTAGACCTTAAGGAGGTCAACTTCCTCCTTGGCAAGCAGAAGAGATATACAAAATTTCCATGCTATATCTATATGTGAGTAGTCGAACCTGTGACAAACACTGGTCCCCAAAAGATTGGCCTGGTCGGGAAACTGGAAGCAGGAATGCCAAACATTGTTAATGGGCCAATCATAAGTCGAGAGAAGATCTTTTTCCCTCCACTTCATCTCAAACTGGGGTTGATGAAGCAGTATGTCAAGGCGTTGAGCACTGACAATGGTTGTTTTCAGTACACAGTATCGGTGTTTCCTGCTTTGTCATACGAAAAAATAAAAGCAGGAGTATTCGATGGTCCCCAAATCCGAAGACTTCTGAGTGATTCTAGATTCGTGAATACCATGAATGAAAAAGAGAAGGCAGCCTGGCTCTCATTTTCTGCCGTTGTTCGTAACTTCTTGGGAAACAAAAAAGCGCATAACTACGAGGATCTGATACTAATATGCTTTTAGCATATCGTGATCTGGGATGCAACATGAGTATGAAGCTGCATTTCCTAAATAGTCACCTCGACCGATTCCCAGAGAATCTGGGAGCCGTGAGCGACGAACAAGGGGAACGCTTCCATCAGGATTTGATGACGATGGAAGAGCGCTACCAAGGTCACTGAGATATACACATGGTGGCGGACTACTGCTGGATGATTAGAAGAGATTAGCCAGAGCAGACTTACAAGAGAAAGAGTTACAAACGCAAACTTTTGCCCGATTGAAATCAAGAAGAGGTCCTCCAGCCTGATGTACGGTCATTAATAAATTAGCATCTATTTGATTACAGTATTTGTAATTCTAATGTGTAATTCAAGTTTCTTCTCATATGCAATAAAATGTTTGTGCAAAAAAACCTGCTTTACTATAAATAACGCAAAAGGATGATTCAAAATTACTTCAGGGCATGATGATAGACGTGATAAAATGAAAATTATTGTATAATATTAGTTATTGATATTACGAATAATCTATAGCATTTAGAGAATCTGATTTCAGATTTGAATTCAGTATGCTCGAATTAGGTAGGAAAATGTACTTTTGTCAATTTACCAAATACATTGTTCCCCAGTGGCAATCTCCTGCTTTCGCTATGTATATTTGATCGCAAATTTTGCCAGAGATATAATAAATGCTCTGTTCTTTACCGCTGGATCTATTTTGGGACAGACTATTTCGTATCGTGTTTTCGTATTGAAAGGCAACATTAATGTTGTTGGCCCTTGCCAGCTTTTTAAATTTAATTAATTGGAGGTGAATATAGAAATATAATATAATTATTATTACACACGTTTTTCTTAGGATTAGCTGATGAGTAAAATTTGGTTGTGGCTTTATAATGCCATTTTTTTCTAAGAACCACATGGGATACTGCAACTTAATGAATGTTGGGATGATTGTGTTAATTTCATCCTGCAGGAAACAAGGATCACATATGCGATATGCTCTCAGGAAAAGGGAAGAAAACGAAACTTTTAACAGATTCGTCGTGGCAAGAGAAATAATAAATAAAAACAGGCCGTTTAATCTTACTGGTGGGCAAAGTCTCTCCAAGAGACTCCCACCGACGACGTTCTTCGCAATGCGCCCTACCTACCCCAACTTCTCAGCTTTTGTTCTTTGTACTACAACTGGGTTTGTGTTCTCATTCATCTATTTATTTTATGGTCGTGCGTTTTTTGTCGTGCCATGTAGCATTTTATGTTTCTGCATTCTTTTATGTCCTCCGTTTCTGCATTCTATTTGATCTAAGTTCCTGCATTATTTCTATGTCCGTTTCTGCATTCTTCTTATCGCCTACATTTCTGAATTCTTTTATGTCATCAGCTTTTGATTTCTTCTTATGTCCTCAGTTTCTGCATTCGTTTTATGTCATCAGCTTCCGAATTCTTTTTATGTCTTCAGCTTCATCCTTTTTATATCTTCAGCTTCTGCATCCTTTTTATTTCCTCAGCTTAGGCATCCTTTTTGTCCTCAGCTTCTGCATCCTTTTTATGTCATCAGTTTCTGCATTGTTTTATTGTCCTCAGTTTCTGCATTCTTTTCATGTCTTCAGTTTCTGTATTCTTTTTTTTATGTTATCAGTTTCTGTATTCTTTTGATTTACTGTTTTAACCTTCTTATTTGTCCTCAGTTTCTGCACTCTTTTATGACATCCGTTTATGCACTCTTTTATGACCTCAGCTTCTGCATTCTGTGTATGTACTCAGTTTCTGCATTCTTTTTATGTCTTCAGTGTCTGAAATTTTTGTCCTCAGTTTCTGCATTCTTTTCTTGTCCTCAATTTCTGCACTTTTTATGTCTTCAGTTTCTACATGCTTTGTATGTCTTCAGTTTCTGCATTCTTTGTATGTCTTCAGTTTCTGCATTCTTTGTATGTCTTCAGTTTCTGAGTTCTTTTTTGTCCTCAGTCTCTGCATTCTTTTCTTGTCATGCATTATTTTTATGTACTCAGTTACTGCGTTCTTTTTTGGTCAGTGTATTTATATATTTAAATAACTCACAAAGTAGCAGGTAATGAACCTCAAAAGGCAAATACCCATTTGGGTATGGGTCAAGATTTCAAGCTAATGGATAGACCAAATAGATCACTGGTTGGTCTCAATAAAATACCACGCATTGCTAGAAGGAACTAAGGAAGATGGAGAAAAGAAGAAACGAGGGAAGATGGAGAAAAGAAGAAATACTAAACTGGAAACCGTATACATAGGGACACCCAGAAGACGACCTCGCAGCAGGCGATGGGTGATGGTAGCAGGGGTACGCAGCGAACTCGAACGCTGGACCGTGATCTTGGAAAACTTCCTGGGGAGGAGATTACTCATTGCATTTCTAAATGTTGCTGTGAATAAGCAATCGGGTTTCAGAACGCATAGCAAGCTGTGAAGGTGTCGAGCCAAGCGGCCCTCAGTGAAAGGCAGATACCCTTCTTTGGTCTGTTAAGAATACTATAAGAAATAGGAAACTACCTACCTGAACGACAGAAATCTACCGTCGAATCTGGCAGGACCTCTCTTATAGTATAAGAGCTAAGGCTGGTGTTTCGAGATCTAAGCGGAAATATGTAGACAACATTTTAAATAATAACTTTGCAGCCACATTCACAAGATAAAAGTACAAAATTCCGGAGATATCTGCAATACTACTACTCACTAAAAACCGCATTCAACAACGTAATTATTATGGTGAAACGAGTATCGTTCTTCATTAAAAAAAAATGAAGCTAGAGAAATCTTCAGGAGCTGTTTTGGCGCCTCCACGCCATTTGGAAGGACTCAATTTCATTCGAAAGTCACTACGTTCTATATAAATTCTTTGAAGAGGCAACCTCCCCCCAACAAATAAAATAGTAAATTTCATCATGTCAGTAATTGGGGGGGGGGTATGTTTATCGGCATAACACCACTGATTGGAAATCTGAGCCAGTCAAGGACAAAATCACTGAACACCAAATGAACGAGCGGTCAACATTTAAAAAAAATAAACTGCGTTCGATTATAATTTATTATTCTTTTAAGGAGAAGAAGTCTGTAATGCACAGTATATACATCGCTCGAGTAGCCAAAATAAGAAAGTTACTTAGAGGTGTGGCTAGAGACCAGATGGACACGAAGCATTCCAAACCCACCTCTTGTTTGACGATTAGGCCTGAGTTTTTTTTTTCAGCCAAAGATGGGTATTTCTCTGTCTTGTTATTGTGTTTTTCCATTGGTTTGTACTATGTGATGGGCGTTCCCTTCGTATCTTTGTACCCTATATAAGGTTGTTTTCTCCATTTTCATGCTATTCCTTGAAAATGAACTTGCAAATATAGTTCGAAAGTGCTTGGATTCATCTTTTCATTTTCCTGTGGGTTAATTTTCATATATATATATATATATATATATATATATATATATATATATATATATATATATATATATATATATATATATATATATATATATATATATATATATATATATATATATATATATATATTATACACGAGAAAATAAAAAAAGGTCTGGGTTGTGAACCGTTGAAATCGAATGCCTTATTCGGGAGTGCCTTGGCGAAGTGCCTCTTCTTTAAATGTCATAATATCCCTTGCCCACCATGAGCCAGGTCCACTGATGAAACCTGATGCACACAGTCGGTGCACGCAAAAAGGAACAATGCTTCAATAATATATATATATATATATATATTATATATAATAATAATAAAAAACTCACAAAGTGGCACGGGGGGAAAGCAATAATATGAAAATTAACCCACAGGAAAATGAACTTGCAAATATAGTTCGAAAGGGCTTGGATTCATCTTTTCATTTTCCTGTGTGTTAATTTTCATATATATATATATATATATATATATATATATATATATATATATATATATATATATATATTTCGACGGATTTATTGAAATATTAGATGGGTTCCTCGAGTGCTGTCTACCTGCGATGACGATGGCAGGCCCCAGCCCCCTCCCCATTTGATACCCGTTTATGTTTATATTTTTAAGCCATACTTGTATTCTGATATTCAGAAAGAGTTATGTAATAATATATATATATATATATATATATATATATATATATATATATATATATATATATATATATATATATATATATATATATATATATATATATATAACCACAATATTTGAATCTGATGTATTTAATAAAAAACAGAACTAGTTTCGGTTTATTGATGCCATTGTCAACTGTGTGATGAGAAATGCAAAACAAACGATTCTAGTAAAAAAAAGGCGAAAAAAAGGCTTTGATAAAATGAAAAGGAAAAAAAATGGAAAACAAATAGATAGGGTGGATCCTGGGACAAATTACTAATCCCAGTGAAGAAATGATTCTCGCGGTTTATAGATGAGTTTGTCAAAATTATTCGAGATATATTTGTTGAATTTGTATTGCCCTTCAGATAAATTAAAATTATTGAGTTTGTTAATGATGATTGATTCTGCAATTCTCCTCTCAATATAATTGTTTGATTTATAAATAATATTTGCTTTGTTTAAATCAATTCTCTGGTCGTAATTTTGCATGTGCTCGAAGAGACTTGAAGTTGCACCCCTTCTTATATCTGCTTGGTGTTCTTTTATCCTCTTATTAAAGGGTTACAATTTCTTGCCAGTTTTTCTTCAATTGTTCCTCCTTTGTGAATTTTATATTAGGATGTAGAGAAAGTAATGCAATATGGCGATGTGCCAGTTCTTAAAAAATGGCAAACGAATCATCAACAAAACGCTGATACTTAATAATTTTCCAGATTTACCTAATTTACCAGAAAATATTTACTCTTTTGTTAAACAAAACACATTCGGGAATGTCCTGCATTGTTTATAAGTGAGTGTTTTAGACCTTTCTAATCATTATTTATTCCCTAAAGTTAAGAATGGTTCGAATTAGTGAGTATTGATGACGGGATTTTTCCCCATTTTGTTTAGAATAGTTTGGTCTTTTGCTGTTAGGTGTAATACATTTTTTGACTCTTAATTCATTTATCTTGGGCTTTTTTATTCAAATTGTCGGTCATTTTTGAAAGCATTGGCAATTTTGCTTTTGTCTTTATGATGAAAATCTAGTTTTCGAGACGTTAAGAGAATCTACAAATTCACTTCATTTTGCTCCTTGATGCCTCCTGAAGATTAAATGCAGGTTTCACGGGCAGGCTTCGTATTAATATTAATGATATATTCAAAGCCAAAATCCAGGAAAATGAAAGAGAACAAATGAGGTCTCGAGCGATTTCGTGCATTACATTTTCAAGGAAAGAGCATGGGACGAATAAGAAGTCGATCACACTAAAACATATATTCGCGAACAAGAGGCAGCGGAGATTACAATGCCAAGAAAGCACTCAGGGCGCTTTGTGAGAGCCTATAAATCAGAATCAGGTCTCCGAACCGGGCACGTCGCGTAATCTCCCATACCGAGTGGTGTATTGCAACCAGCTCCGCCGTGAAGACAAACACAGCGCCTAGCAGAGCTCTGCTGACTTCGAACAGAGGGGATACGGCGTGGAAACAGACTCACTCTTGGGATTTGGATCCATCCGTATACACTGGCACGGTTCCAGCGTGATAAGTGTGGTCCAAAAAGGGCGAACGCAATACTTCCTGGTCAAAGCAGGAACCC
This sequence comes from Ceratothoa steindachneri, assembly GCA_963969495.1. NCBI lineage: Eukaryota > Metazoa > Arthropoda > Malacostraca > Isopoda > Cymothoidae > Ceratothoa > Ceratothoa steindachneri. The sequence goes on from OZ018325.1 coordinate 154,516,740, forward strand.
ACAAGTGAGGAGTCCTGGGCAGAACCAGAGGCGCAACCGGCACAAGAACTATACCTAGCTCTCGAAGGAGTTTCCTGGCCCTAAACCCGAAGGGCTTAGGAAAAGACTGGCATCTCTTGGCGGCATAGGCACCGTCGAGATCAGCTGCGAATTCATTGAGATCTGTTAGCGAATGAGGGAGGGGCCGGGCTCACCCACATAGGCGAGTTATACACTGTGCACGGCATGAAGCGAGTGGCATCTCCCCAGCATCAAAAAGTAGGCTCTCATAGGGTGAAATGCGGAAGGCACCACTCACCAGGCGAAGGCCGGTGTGGTGGATCGGTTGCGTATGCATAAAACTTTTGACCGTATTCGAGCTTCGAACGAACAAAGAATCTAAAAAAAAGTAAGGCAGTAGCTATATCAGCGCCTCAGGCGCTGAACGTCCCGCAACGAAGAATATCCTTAGCGCGGGTACAAGAGACCCTAAGGCTACGAATATGAGCCTCCCAGGTGAGGCGTCGGTCAAATGCAAGACCAAGGAAACAGTGCAAGTCCGCCACTTCCAGGTGCTGCCCATTGAGAAACCAGTCTGGGAAAGATTGGAGACATGGATGGCGGCAGAAGTGTCCCACCTTGGTTTTAGCCAAGGAAAACCGAAACCTGTATGCATCGGCATAGCGATAGACGCGGTTCAATCCCTGTTGGAGTCGACGCTCCAGAGTTGGCATCTGGGCCGCGCCAAAAGTGATCGAAAGGTCGTCCACGTAGAGCGTAGCGAGAACATCTTCCGGCAGCAACTAGGTGATGCCGTTGATGCTCAGGGCAAAGAGTGTGACACTAAGGACACTTCTCTGTGGGACACCCTCATCCTGCTCCATTGGGCCGGAGAGGGCTCCCCCCATCCGGACGCGGAATCGACGATCTCGCAAAAATTCAGATATAAACATTGGAAGGCGTCCCATCGCCTCCATCGCATGGAGAGTCTCCATGATACTGTATCGCCATGCGGTATCATAGGCTTTCTCCAGATCGAAAAACACCGTAGTGTAGTGCTGTCTACGAAGGAAGGCTTCGCAGACGGCAATTTCCAGTCGGAGCAGAACATCTGACGTGGAGTGGAACTTGCGGAAGCCGCACTGTGCAAAAGACAGATGGCCTCTGCTGCCCAGGAAAAAGGCTAATCTAACATTTACCAATTTCCCCATCAACTTGCACATCCAAGAGGTTAGATAGATTGGGCGGAAACTGGCCGCAGTAGAGTGATCTCTCCACGCCAGAAATCGGAGAGAAGACCCTCCACCTAATTCCTGTTGAGCAAATATAACAAAGTCCATGCCTTGCTCACCCAGGTGTCGAAGCATGGCGTACGATACATCGTCCGAACCATGGGCGGTGTCCGCGGACGAATCACGAACGGAACCCAACTCACTCAGAGTAAACCTGTCGTTGAAGCGTTATCCGCCTCTGGAGGTAAAGTCCAGCCGGCGGCCTTTCGCAACATCACGGCGCGCTTTGAATGCTGGCGGAGCAGCATCTCTGCTAGAAAATGCGGAGAAAGCAGTCGCGAATGATTCCGCAATGGACGCGCGGACGGTGTTGCGGTCACATTATCCTGGAGAACAGGAGGGGGGGGGCGGTCCTGCGAGAACTTGCCCCGTATCTTTTTGACTTGCTTCCACACCTGTGCAAGAGGGGTATTCTCGTTTAGTGAACACATATATGCCCGCCAAGAAGAGTGGTGGGAGTGCTACGAAATAGAGCGGAACCTAGCCCTAGCCCGACGAAATTCAGCGGCAGTGAAATCGTTCGGGCGGTGCTTATAGTGCATGTAGGCATAACGCTTCTATTTGAAGGCGGTCTCACACTCGGCTGACCACTACGGGAGCGGTCAGCGTGAAAAATGGCCAGACCTTCTAGGAATAGTAGTTAGCCCACGGCGATGATGTTGCCGGAGAAGAACTCAACGGCCTCATCAACCGACCTAAAATTATCGACATAGATAAAGAAATCAGTCATTTCCTGTAATACAAAGCACCACTGGGCGGGTTTTTGAGCGGCGGCGGCTCAGAAAATTATATTTGATTAGGAAAGTGATCAGTACCATGGAGGTCATCGTCCTCCCCACAACCAAACTCAGGCTGTACATCCTAAAAGCACACAGATAGTTCGAGGCAGGAAAATAAAGCCGTTCTCAGGCAGTGATGCGTAAACTCATCCACAGTTACGACACCTATCTCTAGTTCGTCGATCAGGTCGACAATGACATGACCCGGGGGATTAATCGAGTAGTCTCCCCAGAGGGGACGTCTACCGTTCAGATCGAGCCATAGAAAGGGACTCAGCAACAGTGCCACGACGAGTCGGATGTCCCCCGCGTCGAAGTCTGCTGACGGTGGAATGTAGGCGGAAATAACAGTATATCTCCTATCCAGGTGAAGCTGCACAGCTACTGCCTGAAACGAGGTATCTAAAGCAGAAAGAATAACGAAGACATCATGCCAGCTGTAAAACGCGCATCCTCCTGCACGGCTCTCATCCCGTGGTGGTAGGGTCGCAAAACTCTTATAACCCGGGATGGTGGTCAGGGGGCATGGGCCCAGCATTCTCTCCTGCAAAAAATAGCTAACGGGAAAGAGGGCGAGACGACCCTTCGCAACTCCTCCCAGTTGGCCCGGAGTTCGAGGCAATTCCATTGAAGGAATATGCCCTTCAAGCCTAGCTTAGAGATGCGGGGGCCCTCTTCGAAAAGAAGACACTCACGTGAATGACCGTACCCTTCACAGAGGCAGAACTCCGGACGCTGTTGACCGGACAAAGCGCAGAGGGCGCTGTCGCCTTCGAGGACTTATTGGGGGAGGTTGGGCTCACCATGTGAGTCTTTTCCTCCCTCCGCCTCGAAACCGTAGTTGAGCGGGTTGGCTTCGGAGGTGGGGGTCCCTCTTATGGAGGACCCACAATCTCCGATCCACTCAGCCCACCACTGGTTGTGGGCGAAGGAGCCGAAGTTACTTTAGTGGTGTCCTCCTTTCGGGGGACAGCTTTAGGATCCCCCGGAAGATGGCCTCACGACCAACTTCAGGCGTGTTACCTCCTGTGAGTCTAGCGACTTGGTGGAGGCGCATGGCCGTTTCGCATTACGCCAAACGGTCACGCTTGGGAAAGGGAGGGGAGCCCTAGTTTTAGCCGGGACTGGCTGTGAATCTTTTGTGCCGCCAGCTTTACCAGGGGAGCTCCGGGCTTGGTAGAACCCGCAGAAGGGTCCCGAATAGGGGCGGAATGACAGTACTCATAAGCCTGGAGAGCCAGGGGCAGAGGATGTACCAGGCAGCGCCCGGCGCGCCAAGAGCAAGTGTCGTTAGCCTCGCGAAATGAGAGACAATCCTGTGCCTGAACTGCCAGGATTTCCTTCTCAAGGAGATACGCACCACAATGCTTCGAGGTGCGGCTCTCCGCAATTGACACACTTAGCCATACACCATTTGAGCTTGTCATGTGCGGCCTTTGAGCAACTTAGATAGAGTTCGGGTAACCCCGACTTTGCACGTCTACAGAGCGATTAACAGAGTTACATAGATTAACAGACCACAACAGACCTCCCCACCCACCTCTCCCACCCGATCCGGGCTTGGAATAGTGAAAATATATACCCGGTAGTGTTAGAAAATAGACGCAATCAAGAATGTCTTCACGCGGTAGCGATACCAACCAGCACGCACCACCTCAGGGAGCTTGTCACAGTCGAACGTAACTAAGAGTGTATGGCTGGGTATCGAGGCCCCTACCTGTTTTCTCATCACATGCTAGACCTTGACCGCCCAATGGTCCGTCATCTCTAAGGTAATGTCATCTATAGAGTAGTCCACGAGTTCACTGGCATAAACTACTCCTTTCAAGAAGTTCGTGGTAGAGTGCAGCGTCACACTCACGGGCGTGCCATCAAGTGTCCGAAGGGCACTAATTATGGCCGCCTCGGAGGAATCCGACGCATTTGCCAAAGGCTCCCATCGGAGAAACGGGCCCCCTTCTGCTCCCTACCAATCACAATAGCTAAAGCTCTACTCAGGTGGATCATGTTGCCCTTAGCCAACATTCTGGCATCAGTGGAGCGAATAACAAGGAAGCGTTTAAAGCCAGCTGACTCGAGAACGCCAAATAGTCTCTGCATGAGGGGCCCTGAGGTAATCGAGGCTCCGCTCTGCAAATTTGTACTTTTGGTCTTTTTCAGGGACTCCGCACCAGGGGGAGCAACGGGGCCAGACAGGCCTATCTTAGGTTTGTTCGCCTTGTTCCATTATTTTCTATTTTCTTTCTTTTCCCCATCCGTCACCGCTTCCATCGATGGATTACTTAGGTTGACTTTTTTTTCCTTTTTTTAATTTTAGGAGCCTATCTGGTGACTACCCATTTGGGTATAAGTCGCCGCAATCACGACAGCCTAGCTCTAGGCTACTTTAAAATAAGAATATAAAAACAAGACGATAAAAATGGAAAATGGCAACAATTAGGAAGCAAGCTCCGGTGTTGGGGGGTCCCCCCTCCCCCTGGCGTGGAGCGTGCAAACTACAAAGAAAAAATAATAAAAAAACTATTAAAATAAAGGGGAGAAAGCTGGCCTACCTCAAAAGGTCTATAAGTCCACCAGTCAATGTGCACGAACTCGTCCCTAGTACAAAGGACAGGCGGTAGCGACCCCGCCCATCCCAGTACCGGGACAGGTAACGTGCGCGGAGGTCTTCTAGACTGGGACATTCGACAAGAATGTGACGAACAGTCTGGGGCAAAACACAGTCTTCACGGTAGGGCGCTGTCTATCGCTCCATCAAAGGGGGGTGCGTCCCCCGAGTGTGCCCACTTCGGAGAAGACAGAAAGCAACTTGAACCCTTCGCAGCATTGGGGGGTAGGTCCATGGGAATAGTCGCGGCGCAATGGCACGCAACTTTAAGTTCCCTTCGACCGTCTCCCATCTTCTTTGCCAAGCAGCCGGAAGAGCTGCCCGTATTCCTGCAATGTAGGCGGCGTGATGAAGAGCGAAAACGCTGGTCCGGTCGCAGAGTCCTAGCAGACTCTTTGGCGCACTCATTACCCGCAATTCCTAAATGTCCAGTAACCCAGCAGAAGATAATCTCGACATCCGCCCGGCTTGCCAAAATCATGGAGTCACGGATATCGCGAACCAGGGGATGTTAAGATTCCAATGCCCAGGGAGCACTCAGGGTGCTTTGTAATTCTCTATAGATCACAATCCGGTCTCCGACCCAGGCACGTCTCGTAATCTCCCGTACCGAGTGGTATATTGCAACCACCTCGGCCGTGAAGGCAGAAGCAGTGCATGGAAGAGCCCCGCTGTTTTCAGAGGGAATACGGCGTGGAAGCTGACCCCCTCTTGGGACTTGGAGGCATCCGTATAAACTGACATGGTTATAGCGTGAGAAGAAGTGTGCTCCAAAAAGGTCGAACGCAATACTCTCGGCGCTATACAAGCGCCAGGTACCCTCCAGGGTGGCGTCCTGGGCAGAACCAGGGGCGCCACCGGCGCGCGAGTTATACCTAGCTCTCGAAGGAGTTTTCAGGCCCTAAACCCAAATGGATTAGGGTATGACAGGCACCTCTCGGCGGCATAGGCACCGTCAAAATCAGCTGCGGATGCAGTGAAAGCTGTTGGCGACTGAGGGAGGCGCCGGACTCGCGCGTACAGAGGAATAATGCATAGCTCGCGCGTAGAGACGAATAATTCATAGCACACGGCGTAGAGCGGGTGGCATCGCCTCAGCATCGAGTAGTAGGCTCTCAATGGGGGAAGTGCAGAAGGTACGGTTCCAAGGCAAAGGCCAGTGTGGTGGATCGAGTCGACCTTCAGTAATACACGCTCGGCTGCGGATGCATAAAACTCGCATCCGTAGTCGAGCTTCGAACGAACAAAGGATCGATAAAAAGTAAGGCAGTACCCGTATCCGCGCCCAGAGCGCTGTACATCACGGAACGGAGAATATCCATGGCGCGGGTACAAGGGACCCTAAGGCTTCGAATATGAGCCGCCCAGGTGAGGCGTCGGTCAAATACAGGACCAAGGAAACAGTGCGATTCAACCACTTCCAGGCGTACCCCTTTAAGAAACAAATCTGTGTCGGGGTCGAGCTATGGATGGAGGCCGAAGTGTACCACCTTTGTCTTCTCCAAGGAAAATCGAAACCTGTGCGCTTCGGAATAGCAAGAGACGCGGTTCAATGCCTGTTGGAGTTGACGCTACAAAGTTGGCCTCTGGGCTGCGCCAAAAGAGATTGAAAGGTCGTCCACGTAGAGCGTAGCGAGAACATCTTCCGGCAGAACCGAGGTGATGCCGTTGATGCTCAGGGCAAAGAGCGTGACACTAAGGACACTTCTCTGTGGGACACCCTCTTCCTGCTTAATTGGACTAGAGAGGCCCCCCCCCCCGTACGTGGAATCGACGATCTCGCAAAAATTCAGATATAAACATTGGGAGGCGTCCCCTGACCCACATTGTGTGGAGAGTCTCCATGATACCGTATCGCCATGCAGTATCATAGGCCTTCTTCAGATCGAAAAACACCGGGACGTAGTGCTGTCTACGATGGAAGGCCTCGCAGACGGCAATTTCCAGTAGGAGCAGAACATCCGACGTGGAGTCGAACTTGTGGAAGCCGCACTGTGCAGAAGACAGATGGCCTCCGCTGTCCAGGAAAAAGGCTAATCTAACATTTACAAATTTCTCCATCAACTTGCACATTCAAGAGTTTAGATAGATTGGACGGAAACCGTCTGGAGTAGAGTGATATCTCCACGCCAGGAATCGGAGATAAGACCCTCCACCCAGTTCCTGTTGAGCAAATATAACAGAAAGGCCATGCCTCGCTCACCCAGGTGTCGAAGCATGGCGTACGGAACATCAACCGGGCCATGGGCGGTTTCCGCGCACGAAGCAAGAAAGAATCCAATGAACTCAGAGTAAGCCTTTCGTTCAAGGGTTCTCTGCTCTGGAGGTAAAGTCCTGCCGGCGGCCTTCCGCGACATCACGGCGCGCTTTGAATACTGGCGGAGCAGCATCTCTGCTAGAGTATGCGGAGAAAGCGGTTGCGTAGGATTCCGCCACGGACGTGGTTCCGAGATTGCGGTCCCATTCTATTGGAGAACGGGAGGGGGGTCCTGCGATAACTTGCCCCGAATCCTTTTGCAGGCTTTCACACCTCTCTGCTAGAGGGGTCTTCTCGTTAAGTGAAGATACGTATTTCCGCCAAGAAGAGCGGCGGGCGTGCTTCGAAATATAACGGAACCTGGCCCTAGCCCGACGAAATTCACCGACAGGGAAATCGTTCGGACGGCACTTATAGCGCATGTAGGCATAATGCTTCTGTTTGAGGGCCGTCTCACACTCGGCTGACCACCACGGGAGTGGTCGGCGTGCAATACGGCCAGACGTTCAGGGAATAGTAGTCAGGCCCGCAGCGATGAGGTTGCCGGGGAAGAACTCAACGGCCTCATCTATCGGCCTAAACTCCTCGACTGAGATGAAGAATTCAGTCATTTCCTGAAATGCATGCCACGGCGCTAAGCACCACAGGGGTGGGCTCCCAGGCGGCAGTTGCCCTGAAAATGATATTTGAATGGGAAAGTGATCAGTACAATGAAGGTCATCGACCACCGCCCAATAAAAACTAGGCTGTGCATCCGAAGAGCACAAAAATAGATCAAGCCAAGAAAATGAAGCGGTTATCAGGCAGTGATACGTAAACTCATCCACATTTAGGACACATATCACAAGCTCTCCGATCAGATCGGCAAGGTCTTGTCCCCTGAGATTTCTTGAGTAGTCTCCCCAGAGAGGATACCTGCTGTTCAGATCTCCAAGCAAGAGAAAGGGCCTCGGTAACCGTGCCACGACGCGGCGGAAGTCCCACGCGTCGAAGTCAGCTGACAGTGGAATGTACGCGGAAATAACAGTATACCTTCTATCCAGGTGAAGCTGCACAGCCACTGCCAGAAAGGAGGTATCCAAAGTGAAAAGAACGGAGACATCATGCCGGGTGTAAACCGCGCATCCCCCAGCCCGGCCATCCCGTGGTGGTGGGGTCGCAATACCCTTATACCCCGGGAGGGTGGGCAGGGGCACGCGCCTAGCATGGTCTCCTGCAGAAAAATAGCTAACGGGGAACGGGACGAGGCGAGCCTCCGCAGCTCCTACCAAATGGCCCGGAGTCTAGCACAATTCCATTGAAGGAATATGCCTTCCAGGCCAAGCTCGGAGGAGACGCCGAAGACCTCTTCGAACAGACGACCCTCACGGGAATGGCCGTACGCTTCCAGGAAGCAGAACCCTGGGTCCTGTTGGCACAACAATGCGTTGAAGGCGCTGTCGCGTTCGAGGACTTATTGGGGGATATTGGGCGCGCCATGCCAGTCCTTTCCTCCCTCCGTTTTGAAACCTTAGGCGGGCGTTGCGGCTTCGGAGGCAGGGGTCCTTCTTTTCGAGGTTCCACCGTCTCCGAGCCACTCAGCCCACCACTAGGCTTGGGCGAAGTAGCCGAAGCTCCTTTGTTGCTGTCCTCCTTTCGGGGGGCAGCTTTAGGAACCATGGAAGATGGCCTGGTGACCAACTTCAGGGGTGTTGCCTCCTGTGAGTCTGACGACTCTGTGGAGGCACGTGGTCGTTTCACCTTACGGTATACGGTCACGCTAGGGGAAAGGGGGAAAGCCCTGGTTTCAGCCGAGGCTGGGTGTGAACCCTTTGTGCCGCCAGCTTTACTAAAACCCGCAGAGGGGCTCCGAATAAGCGCGCAAACAACCATGATCGTTGGCCTGGATGGGCCAGGAGCAGAGGGTATCTTTCTCAGCATTGAGGCGTAAGACGTCACATGCAGAGCCGTGCGCGCCTTAGCCTCGCGGAATGAGAGACGATCCTAGGCCTG
>OZ018325.1:154530646-154541119 GCA_963969495.1 Ceratothoa steindachneri
TCATCATAATCATCATCTTCATCATAATCATCATCTTCATCATAATCATCATCTTCATCATAATCATCATCTTCATCATAATCATCATCTTCATCATAATCATCATCTTCATTATAATCATCATCTTCATCATAATCATCATCTTCATTATAATCATCATCTTCATTATAATCATCATCTTCATTATAATCATCATCTTCATTATAATCATCATCTTCATTATAATCATCATCTTCATTATAATCATCATCTTCATTATAATCATCATCTTCATTATAATCATCATCTTCATCATAATCATCATCTTCATCATAATCATCATCTTCATCATAATCATCATCTTCATCATAATCATCATCTTCATCATAATCATCATCTTCATCATAATCATCATCTTCATCATAATCATCATCTTCATCATAATCATCATCTTCATCATAATCATCATCTTCATCATAATCATCATCTTCATTATAATCATCATCTTCATTATAATCATCATCTTCATTATAATCATCATCTTCATTATAATCATCATCTTCATTATAATCATCATCTTCATTATAATCATCATCTTCATTATAATCATCATCTTCATTATAATCATCATCTTCATTATAATCATCATCTTCATTATAATCATCATCTTCATTATAATCATCATCTTCATTATAATCATCATCTTTATTATAATCATCATCTTTATTATAATCATCATCTTTATTATAATCATCATCTTTATTATAATCATCATCTTCATTATAATCATCATCTTCATTATAATCATCATCTTCATTATAATCATCATCTTCATTATAATCATCATCATCTTTATTATCATCATCCTTATTATCATCATCCTTATTATCATCATCTTTATTATTATCATCTTTATTATCATCATCTTTATTATTATCATCTTTATTATCATTATATTTATTAACATTATCTTTATAATCATTATTATCATTTTATCATTATCATTATTATCATTATATTTATTATCATTATCTTTATTATTATTATAATTCATTATTATTATTTTATTATTATTATAATTTTTATTATTATCATCATTATTAATATTATTATTCATTATTATTATTTCCTTTATTATTTTATTATTATTATTATCCCTTTTATTATCTCATTATTATTTCATGATCATTATTATCTTTATCATCATTATCATCGTCATCAACATCATTATATTGATGATGATGATACTCGTGTTGCTGTTTGTTTGCATCTCGGTGCGATTATTCCGACCGGGGTCGTAATTTTGCCGGGGCCGGTGTGGAAAAAATACCCCGGCCGGGCTTAGCCGGGCCCCGGTCAGTCTATGTATCCTCGGCTATAGATCGATCAGGGTCGTAATTTTGCCAAGGGCTGCGGGTCCAATTTTGGTCGAGGGTATCCTCCCAGACTCCTGGCGAATCGCTACTGTGCTCCCTTTTCGGAAACCGGGGAGAGAACGCGTCGTCGTCATATTGAACGGACATTTACGATTCCGTCGCACCGGACGGAGTCCCAAATCGGTCTAATTCTGAAATAACTCTTTTAATGGGATCGATTACAGCAAAGCGTTTCGACCCCCTTTCCTCTCGCTAAATACTTGCTGGGTTAGTGGATCGGAGACCCGTATCCCCATTAACCCGTCATACTGCAACGGGTTCGCGCGACTTGCCCGCCCCGCAGGTCTTCCCCAGCGCCCCGAGTAGTCTCCTCTTTTGGATACTTGAGCAATATTACTTCCATACATTTTCAGTTCCCCTAATTTCATCAATTTCTTTGCGAACCCCTCTTCAATAACTTGTAAGCGGAAATACCTCCGTTTGTCTTCATCTTAAATTAAAAAAGGTTCTTAGTCCATGTGTATTCAGTATGACATTTGTTTTTATGTGATTGCCCTATGTCCCCTCCCTCTGCCCGGGTTATTCTTCGCCCCCTCCCCTCCCTCCCAATGAACAGCCCAACGATACTGGCCGAGATGCAGTACAAAGATCTAATTACATAAATGCAACTCGATGCTTTTTTTATTTTTAGCGCCAGAGTGTGCCAGTAGCGCTGTCACTCTTGCGCGCGCCATCCGGGAGATGTAGCCAATAACATCAGACACGGGAGAAAGTACGGCGGAACTTTATCGGAGGACCAAATAATGGCATTGCTATGCGTTCATGCGAATATTATGGCACTGATAAGAGATATGCGCGACCACTCCTTCCTTTTTCGCTTTTTAAGATAAAGAGCAAGATGGCCACTCAAGGTTAGTTCTATGTGGTTCCCGTAGTCCACTGAATTGCATGATATTGGGTGAACACTGCGGTCCTTTTCGTTTCTCGTTCACTGTCTCACGTCAATGAACGCGGCGCCGATCCCGTGACACACACTGGCGAGCGATTGCCTCTTCTTCCTGGCACTGTGCCGCCTTTTCCCAGAAAGGCCACTCGATCCCATTGAATAAATGCGTTTCATTCAACCATTGATAACGAACCGTTTTGCTTCCGGATGAGTCTTCTGCCACTCCTCCAGTTACGCCCTCGTCTCGAGATACGATCTCTTCAAGATGAACGCACTTCCTTCAAGAAATCTCTTCCCCTAGAGAAGGGGGTTCGCGACCTTTTCGTTACTCTTTAGCCCTTGGGCATTTTGACAGGTTGCCATGTACCATCAAGGATAAAAATAAACTAAGGTTACTTTTAATTAAGGTTTCATTCAAAAAATGTAACAGTTAAAAATAGAGGAAAGGTAACCCCTCCTGGCAATGCAAACTTGTAGAAACGCGCTAACAAGACAAGGCATAAAATTGATTCTTTACACTCTTAGAACCTCATAACTCCCTAGGATGTGTGTACCACCGATTGGGATCCACGGCCCTAGAGGCACGTCTTCCTCTAGTGGTTCCTTCTTCTATAGAGGTGGTTCCTTTAATGACCCGGATCTTTTCGAGTAGATGTGTTTGGGGATTGCCTCTTGTATTACGGAAGGGATCTCGGGTCAAGAAAAGCGCGCGTCCTCCTGCCTTCTAGTACCCCAGGTACTTTGGCGATGTACCTTCCACCCTTTTTTTACTTTCCTTAACTTAACCACTTTCACGGGGAACTTTTTCATTTGAAGAAAATAGCGTTTATCTGAGGGCCACCAGTGAAGGTACAACAACCGAAAAACAATAAATATACAACAAAATATTTCAAATAAAATATGTTACTGCAAACATGTCTTTTGCAGCGCTCATCTGGCGACCGCACCAGGAGCCTAAGTCGCCGCAATTAAAATTTCAGTCTAGTAATAAGTTACTTCAAAATTCCCCATAAACCAAAACAAACAAAAAAACTCGCAAACAATAAGAAAGAGGTAAAAAGACAAGAAGAAGGAAGCCCGCTCCGGCGTTGGGAGAAGGCTACGAAAACAACAACAAAACAAAATCATAGTCCCGCCTAGGTATCCCAGGGAAGGCCCTCGTCCCGCAGGGATCTAAACTAGCGACAAACAAATAAAAACAAATCAAATTCAAAAATATCAGTCTGGTGTGCAAGAGCTCGAACCCCGCACGAGGACAAGCAGTAGCGACCCAGCCCGTCACTGTACCGGGACAAGTACCGCGCACGAACCTTCTTACCTCGGACTAGCCTAGCCTATCATACCATTATATGGCGGATATTGTTGGATACCAAACAATCTTGTCAGAAAGGTTCAGAGAAGCGCTCTATCCTAGTTCCGTGAGTGTGTCCGATTCAGAGAAAACAAGAAAAAGACCTGCGGAGAAATTGAGGGTTTCAAACTCCTTCAAAAAAGATTCCGGTGGAAATGCCCCCTGAGGCTCTGAATTGGCCCCATATCAAATATCTTCGAGCGAAGATGAGTCATTAACGAGTACGGGTATTTACCTTGATAATGACCTCGGCGCAAGGCAAATACGGCAAACGTCATTTCAAAACCAATTTTATCTCCCTTATATTTTCGTACTCTTCGATGTTATTCATATCTTTCCCCCTCTCGAGTTATTAGGAAAGTGAGAAGGGCATTTAGGTCAAAGTTTGAGATTTTGAAATGAGATATTCGCGCTTTTTAAAAAAATTTAGGAGCCCATGTGGGGACTGCCTGATTGGTCATAAGTCGCCGTACTCGCCAAGGCCTACTACAATACTAAAAAAAAATAACAAAATGTAAATAAAAAATAACGAGAAAAAAGAACGAAGGCTAAAAAACAACAAAAAAGAAAACTAAGCAAAAAGGCAACAAGAACGAAGCGGGCTCCGGCGTCGGGGGTAGTCCCACCTCCTCTGGCGCAGGAACATGCGAACTATAACAAAGAGTCCAATAAAGGAAGGAGGCCAGCCTCCTCCAAAGAGTCGTATAGTCCGCAACTCTGTGTGCACAAACCAGTCCCGAGTACAAGGGACAAGCGGTAGCGACCCCGTTCGTCCCCGTACCGGGACTGGTAACGTGCGCAAAGATCACCCAGACTGGGACATTCAACAAGAATATGCTGAACAGACTTGGGGACAACGCAGTCGTCGCAATAAGGCGTAGGCGAGGGATACATCAAATGGCGGTGCGTTCCGCGCCGCAAGTGTGTCCAATTGGGAGACGAAGTAAAGCAACCTAAAGCGGTCATGGCATTGGGGGTAGGTCCAGAGGAACAGTGGCGACGCAATGACACGCAACTTAAAGTTCCCCTCGACCGTCTCCCATCTTGTTTGCCAATAAGCCCGGAGAGATGCCCTTACTCCTGCTATATTTTCGGTGTGAGGAAGAGCTAAACGCTCGTCTAGTCGCCCAGACCTCGCGGACTCTTTCGCGCCCTCATCGGTATGCTCATTCCTCGCAATTCCTTACATATCCAGTAACCCAGCAGAAGATAATCTCGAAATACGCCCGGCTCGTCAAAACCGTGGCGTCACGGATATCGCGAATCAGGGCATGCGAAGATTCTAATGCCCGAGAGCACAATCCGGTCTCCGAACTGGGCACGTCACGTTATCTCCCGTACTGAGCGATGTATTGCAATCAACTCGGCCATAAAAACAGACGCAGCGCCTGGCAGATTCCCGCTGACATCAAACAAAGGAGATACGGCGTGAAAACCGACCCCCTCTTTGGACTTGTAGCCATCCGTATACACTGGCATGGTTCCAGCGTGAGATGAAATGTTCTTCAAAAGGGCCGAAGGCAATATTCCCGGCGCTGTAGAAGTTTAGGGGGCAGAGGCGTAGAAACAAATAAGTCAAAGGTGGTACCATTCAGGCTGGTATCCTGGGCGGAACTAGACGCGCCACCGGTACGACGACTATACCGAGGTCTCGAAGGTGGCATAGACACCGTCGAGATCAGCTGCGGATGCAGTGAGAGCTGTTGGCGACTGAAGGAAGCGCTGGCCTCGCGCGTACAGGAGAATAATGAACTGTGCACGGCGAGTAGTATCTCACTAACATCGACAAGTAGGCTCTTAATGGGAAACATGCGGAAGGCACCAGTCGCCAGGCGAAGGCTAGTGTGTGGTGGATCAAGTCCAAGTTCTGCTATACACGCTCGGTTGCGGATGCATAAAACTCACATCCGTATTCGAGCTTCGAACGAATAGAGGATCGATAAAAAGGTAAGGCAGTAGCCTATCCGCGCCACATGAGCTGAACGTTGCGGAACGAAGAATATCTATGGCGCAGGTACAAGAGACCCTAAGGCTGCGAATATGAGCCTCCCAGGTGAGGCGCCGGTCAAATACAAGACCAAGGAAACGGCGAGAGTCCACCACTTTCAGGTGAAACAAGTCTGGGTCAGGGTGGAACCGTTAATAGCGGCAGAAGTGTACCACCTTAGTCTCGGCCAGGGAAAACCGCAGCATGTGCGCTTCGGCATAGGGAGAGACGCGATTCAATGCATGTTGGAGTGGACGCTCCAGAGTTGGCATCTGGGCCGCGCCAAAAGATTTCGAAATGTCAACGTAGAGCGTATCGAGAACATCTTCCGCCAGCACCGAGTTGATGCCCAATGGAGCAGGAAGAGGGAATCCCCGCTGGGATTCCCTCTTCCTGTTTCATTGTGCCCTAGAGAGCTTCCCCCAACCGTACGCCGAATTGACGATCTCGCAAAAACTCAGATACAAAGATTGGGAGGTGTCCCTTCGCTCAAATCGTGTGGAGAGTCTCCATGATACTGTATCGCCCTGCTGTATCGTAGCCCTTCTCTAGATCAAAAAACACAGTGGCGTACTGCCCTCTACGAGGAAAAGCCTCGCAAACGGCATTTTTCAGTCGGAGCAGAGCATTCGAACAGAAATGCCATTCCTCACTCACCCAGCTGAAAAATGCCGTTTGCGAGGCTTTTCCTCGTAGAGAGCAGTACGCCACTGTGTTTTTTGATCTAGAGAAGGGCTACGATACAGCAGGGCGATACAGTATCGTGGAGACTCTCCACACGCAGTATGGGGCATCGTCTGGACCATGGGTGGTGTCCTCGCACTGGGCCAGAGCGGAACGCAACTCACAATGTAAACCTGTCATTAAAGGGTTCTCCGCCTCTGGAGGTAAAGTCTAGTCGGCAGGCTTCTGCGACATCACGACGTGCATTGAATGCTGGCGGAGCAGCATCACGGCTAGTGAATGGAGAAAGCGGTCACGAAGGATTCCGCCACGGACGCAGGTTCCTAGATTGCGGTCTCATTCTCCTGGAGAACGGGAGGGGGTCCTGCGAGAACTTTCCCCGAATCCTTTTGACTCGCTTCCACATCTCTGCTAGAGGGGCCTTCCCGTTATGTGAAGACACGTATGCCCGCCAGGAAGAGCGGCGTGCGTGCTTCGAAACATACAAGGAGGAGCTTACACAGAGGCGGACTCGGGATCTGTTCTTGGCACCGATTCCGGGTTAGACCCCATGGAAGATCCTACCGTCTGTAGCTGAGTCACCTTAGGGACCATGTCCATTTCAGGGGAAGGGGATCTTCCATGTGCCCTGGGACAGCAAAGGAGGGACTGCCGCTGTAGAAGAGGAGTCGCCCAAGGGTGCCTCCATAAAGGGGGTGAGGTGAAGTTATCTACGCCCGTAGGTCTAGGGTAAGCCTTCTCTCCGATAAAAGCAGTTTGGAATGTCCCCTTAAAAAGCCCAAGAGGGGGGGAACCTCCCTTTCTATTGTGTATCTACCCGATGGCGGCTCCGACGGTGGTAAAGGGAAAGGGGACAGAGGTTCTTTTTTTTCAATTAACACCACCGGGCAAGGTGACACTATTTTTATCATGGGACGCATACGTTAATCACTCCCACGCAGTAGCCCGCTCTGCGAGGGGTGAACGCCGGCCGGCAGAGCCAGCTGCCGCTATATATTTTTTTTTTTGAGAAACCATCTGGCGATTGCCTACTAGGGCAAAAGTCGCTGTACTCACCCTAAAGCCTACTAGTTGGCGAGATTAAAAAGAAGATAACATCATGTAAATAACAAAGATAAAATAAAGAAAAAGACTAAGCACAGTCTAAAACAGCAAGCAAAAAACACACCTCCTGCCCAGGGGCCAGGAAGCCCTTCGGCATGGCGGCTCCCTAGGCGTAAAATTGATGGACAGTGAAAGGAGAGAGAAAATGATATGTAAAGAAATTGAGGATGGGTGTGAATCAGGTTGTTAAAAACCCACCACCTTCAACCGGAGCTCAAGAGTGAGAGAGGGGGGGGGGGTACCCTCCCCCTCAGTCCAGCTCCAGGATGGTTGAGTGAGAGGAACCTGGTCGGCTTCTACCCTGTTAAATTAGAGGCCAAAAAATGTGGGAGAGGTTGTATGGAAAGTGAGGAAGCAGAGTAAGAAGAGAGGGTGTCAGAAAGAAGGAGAAGAGGCTAAGCTGGAGCCTGACGGGGTGATATTCAAAGCGCAATACCAACAAGAACATCTGCAATAGAATTGGAACGAGAGTTCTATAAATAAAGTTGCAAACTTAGAGAAAGTGAGACCGCGTGGAAGATATGTAGCCGTAGATCATTCTGCAGGTTAAGGTAAGTACGGCCTAATCCTCCAGAAGTCAGCCGCAACAAGGTTGTCCATGCTCCACATGAGACCCCTTTGCAAGAAACGCAATATAGTTTGGGATTCAGACAAAGCTTCTTGAGGCGCAGGATTCTCTCCATGGTAGAAAAAATAAAAACAACACCGGTGTTGTTTTTGCTGTTTTTTGTTATACAAGTGGCCGCAATAGGCCACTTGCTATAGGTCGCAAAGCCTATAAAATCTCAGAGCAGCCGAAGCCAAAATATTATAAGTGAACCTTGAAATCTGACTCTCAAATTTCCGAATCATTCCACGGATCCGTTGCGACCGTTAAGAGACTCCGTTTCGTGAGTCGAAGGAGCTTCGTGTCGGAGACCAGGCGCGATGCTTTCCCAACTCGTGTCTACTACCTGGCGTCAAGGATCATACCTGCCCCCCTCCTCCCATGATCGGTTCACCTACCTTCCTTTGCCTCCTTTAAGTGCCTTATCATCGTCTTTTCTTATCTCCTCTTCGTCTTCTTTTCCTCTTCGTCCCACTTTAGCACCGGGTTCCTGCTTTCGTCTTCCACCTGACTCCCACCCCATCCTGCGAGGAGAATAAAACACATTTTACATTAGATTTCTAGTTCTAAAAATCCCTTGTTAACCAATCCAAAAAGTTCACATTAAGTGGGACCGTCCTGAAGTGGACCTAGTAGTCCTTATTGACCTTAACTCTCGATAATAAAACTGCTAAAATATGGAGCCGATCCATATTTCCACTTGAGTTGGCTTCGACACACCCTTTGCTATCATTAAATTTAGCAAAATCTTTGCAGTGTACTTTAGTAGCAGCTCAATATTCAGGGCATCTGCCAGCACTTGAACCTTGCAAAAGGCAATGGCAGGTCTCCACTAGAACACACACCTGTTTACCACTCGGCGTGACTCTCGAAATTGTAGACCCACCAAACATTTTCTCCTTTCGCTCAATTGGGTTTCACAACACGCAAATTACGCTTCTTCCCCTATAAAATGGAGTTTGTGTGTGCATACAACCCCGTAGGCTCCTTCTGCCTTCATTGCCGAGGTTGGGGTGGTAAAAGAGAGTTGCGTGCCTTCGAATTTTTTTCACTCTCGCTAAACCACTTTCTTTACAAACACTCTTAAAACCAATTTAGAGCGGAGATGCCCACGATTGTTTTCGCCTAATTCCCAGGTGGGGGTACTAGGATTCTTTGGAAAAGCGGTTTCAGGGGGTTATCCGTGACGAGGCTCGTATCCCGGCTGAATCACACTCGCCAGTTTAGCTCAGGCTAACCTCATGTTTGCGTCCATACCCCATGCCCATGCATTCCTCCGTCCGAGGTGAAAGGTACAACCCGACACAAGAGGGCCTAACATAGGCCCTGCGTGAATGAAACGAATCCACATGAACTTGCGACATATCAATGTTCATTTATAAAACTAACAAAAGCCAACGGTGCGCGGTGAAGTTAGGAGAAGTGAATATGAATGGGAGGATAATGCGAGAAGTCAAAAGAAGAATTTAGGAGGGTCAACTATCGTTTACCAGCAAAACACAGGAAAAATTAATCATGCTTAGGCACATTAAAAAGGCAAATAAATAATAATTTCCAACTATATAATTCTTACTTTAAATTCCCTAGTTCCTAAAAGAAACCACGGCCTCAAATCGCTTAAAAAGGACAGTTACAAATTACAGAGACCATTGATATTCAAAGTCCGAACACCCAAAGGCGATTACAAGTCCTACCTTAAAAACCAATGGCAACGTCAAATTAATTTGTCCATTTACAAACATTGCATTCATTTTCTTTCCTTATCCTGAATAATTCGTATTTTCCTTTACAGTTTATATACATTGAAATTATTCATCAAGTTCTTTAGGCAATGTGCCATATATATATATTATATATATATATATATATATATATATATATATTAATATATATATATATATATATATATATATATATATATATATATATATATATATATATATATATATATATATATATATTATATATATATATATATATATATATATATATATATATATATATATATATATATATATATATATATATATATATATATATATATATATATATATATATATATATATATAATATATATATATATATATATATATATAATATATATATATATATATATATATATATATATATATATATATATATATATATATATATATATATATATATATATATATATATATATATATATATATATATATATATATATATATATATATATATATATATATATATATATATATATATTATATATATATATATATATATATATATATATATATATATATATATATATATATATATATATATAATATATATATATATATATATATATAATATATATATATATATATATATATATATATATATATAATATATATATATATATATATATATATATATATATATATATATATAATATATTATATAATATATATATAT